>MU249615.1:3693142-3750642 GCA_018977245.1 Lethenteron camtschaticum
GATGCCTTGTATAAAGGTGTCAGTTTTGTACCAGTTTAAAGGGTAAAAACCTACTACTAAGGCAAGGGTCGGGACCTTTTTGACTGGGAGAGCCATAAAAGCCAAATATTTCTAAATATATTGCATTCAGAGCCATATGGTATTTTTGTAACGTATAATAAATTCAATGTCTTATTTTTATTGCGACTTCTGGTGCTGCATGGTTTTGCTGATGGCCTTGTAGTCTGGTTCGTACGTGGTGAGGTTGAGCTTCATGCAGGCGTTGAGGCCCCGTGACCCGTGAAATGTATCTTCAAAACTAATTTCTGTTTACTTTAAAATGACACAGTATTATTAAGCAATATCACAAGTATTTTAAAATCAGTTCCAAACTGATTTATTCATTTTATTTTTTCCAACTGGAAATTATCTTGGAGCCATATGCCGTCACCGGAAGAGCCATATATGGCTCGCGAGCCATAGGTTCCCGACCGCTGTACTAAGGGATGGAGACTTGATCTCTCTCACGGAGCAAGGCACACAAAGACAAAGAATCCCCCCACCCCTTCCTCCCCCGTATAGCCTCAACAGACTGTTGGGGCAAGTGCTGGGGGGGGTGTTGTCAGCATCACGCTCGTCAGCCCTTGTTGCCTATGTAACGGGTTCCGGAGACACTTGAATAGGTAACTTCTTTATTACAATACAACACTCCAACAGTCCTGATACTCTGTTACAGCCTAGGTACACAGCCTAGCTACACAGCCTAGATACTCTACTCTGGCTACGCTCTGGACTCGCCCGCACAAGGTCGTAGCGTCGGGAGTTCCAGAGTCCCAGCACTCGCTCTCGCAGCATCCCAAGGTCTTCAGATGGCTGGTCGTGGGTCTTGGGTCTTGAGTTACATCTGGGCCCGATCGTCCAGAGAGCTCTCCTTTTATGCCTGGTCCAACGAGGGGTGGGGCCGTGTGCGCCACCAGACATCCCACAGAGCACACACAGCCCCCCCCCCATTGGCGGCGCCCAGGGGATTAAGCGCCTGGGAACTCAACGCCTGACGCCCAGAGGCTTAAGCGTCTGGACCCCTGGGAACCCAGCGCCTGGCGCCCAGAGGCTTAAGCGTCTGGACTCGCCTGGGATCCCAGAGCCCCCAGCAGCCCCTCCCTTCTTATGTCACTACACCTACACACCGTGACAGGTGCTCATTTGAGGCTGAGTTGACCTAGGGGAGGGAGGGAGGGAGGAGGAGGAGGGCGATGATCGCTGCCACCGATGTTCGGTGGCCGTGAGCGATCGATGGAACTCGGGTCGCCGGGTTCGTTAGCGCAGTGCGCCAACCGCGGCGCCACCGCTCCCTCGGTAGAACCGGGGGAGAGCCTTGGCATGGACGGGAACTCGTGTGCCATCGTTGTTGTTGTTGTCGTTGTTGGTGGTGGTTGTTGGTGGTGGTGTCGTGTTTGTCACGTGTCCCACGCGTTTCTCTCTGGGCTGTTCGTCTTCTTCTTGTCGTAGTCGTCGTACACCGATGCCGATGTGGATGGCCCAGCGGCGATTACGGTTTCACATTCAGGTGCTGCATCATCCCAGATGACCGCAACGTGGCGATTGGCTGCAAATACAAATAACTTGTATTTAAGAACTTGCATCTTGGGATCCCTGCCTCACTTGATGCAGAAATCTGGCTGTGACGGTAACCACCTGATGACGGAGACTTGTGTTGCCTCCGAAACGTCGTGATTTTATTAATTTCATTTTTTTACCTACGTGACTTTACCGAAAAAAACACTAAGAGTATTGGCTGCAGGGTCCGTTCTGGATGACACCGCAGCCGCGCTCTGCTGGAGAATGTAAAATGTTCCGTTTGTGCGTCCGGGGTATCTGTGTAGTGGGTTCGAATTAGGTGCACACACACGCAGCTTGGAGGCAACACTATTTATTAAACGGTAAGTAACATAACGCTGTACATGAGGTGGTGACACCTTCTCAACTCACTAACACTCTGGAACGCGACACACACTGGACCAGGCAGGCAACGGCCTGCCTGGTCTAGGACGACGACTCGGGACTTGACGACCGATGATGTCTTCACTTTGGAGTGCAGTACAACAGCCTCGCTCTGCGTTCACACCACGCTTATATCTGCCCCGGCGTGGCTGGTTCTGTCCAGGCCACGCTTCCCTTCCCAGGCCACGCCTCCCTTCCCCACCTCTGGGAAGGTCCGATCCCTCCACCACGTGACCCCCAGGCACCACCTTGGGGCCCCCAGCCCTCGTACGGGCCGACACAGTAGTGACCGTTCTATGTCACTACATCTGTAGAGACTGAGTCGGGATTCCACCACCCCTGCTACCGCTCTCCGCCTTTGGCATGCGATTAACTGCCCTTCACAATCCTGTGTGCCTATGTGCGTGTCTCTCTCTGTTTGTCTCTGTGTGAGTATCTCTCTCTCTCTGCTTGTGTGTGTCTCCCTGTCTGTGTTTTGTCTCTCTCTGTTTTCTCTGTGTGTGTGNCTCTCTCTCTCTCTCTGCTCTGTGTGTTTCCGTGTCTGTGTTTTGTATCTCTCTCAAATGTAGCAATCTTTGGAAGAACGTAATCAACCAGGTGGAGTGTTGACTGTGATGTTGGCCAACTCTCTGTGTTGTATTGCATTCTATTTCCAACTTTTGGTTCTTTCGGTAAAGTCACGTAGACTTTACCGAAAGAACCAAGAAGATGAATCCCTGCAGTACGAAAGCTTTAAATCGAAATTCTATTTCCAAGTTTACTATGTTTGTTTTCTCATTCATTTGTACCTGCTGATGGTTGCTTGTGCTGCAAGCAAAACGTCGTATTGTATCATTATTTAATTTAATTTTTTCTACGTGACTTTACCGAAAGCACCAAAGAGTTATTCCCGCGGTCACGAAAGCTTCGAATCGAATCAATGTCGCAGTCGCCCCACGCTGCACGCGATCGTCAAATACGCGAAGCGCTGAGCAGTTGGCGCTGTTGGCTGCGTACGGTGCAAAGGAAGTTCGCCGTACGTGCATGCAATTAGCGTTGTCTGCGTCACGCGGAACACGTGTGCGCACACAGAGACACACACGCGCAGGGCACGTGCACACAGACACACACACACTTAGATCGCAATCTTAATTGAATCGGCTCTCTCTAAATTAAGGCCCATGGAAGTGTCTGTGGCCTGGCTGGAGCTTCGTGTTATCAGGACTGTCATCTCGAAATAGCACTCGTTGTTGTTGTTGTTGAGAATGTGTGTGTCTTTGTCTGTGGGGAGCGGTGGCGTAGTGGTTAGCGCGCCGCGCTATGAACCCGGGTGACTTGACTTTGTGCGATTCCCGCTCACGGTTAACATCAAAGAGGGATATTTAAACCGTTCCTGTGCCTTCCCCTACCCCCCAGTTCCACTCGGCCTTAAAATGAGTACCTAGTGCGCTGTGTAAACATCATCACTGGGGAGACAAAGGCGGCCGGCCATGTATCCGGCCGCTTCCAGCTTCTTGCGCGTGACGACCTTCACACGTGCTTCAGCAAGAGCACTTTGCCAAAAGAGCCCGTGTAGGCTCCAAGGGGGCCCTCTTTGTCTTTGTGCGTACGATCGCAGTGTGCAACAATGGGAAACAATGACGGATGAACCGAGCAGAGGAATTTCTCTCACTTGATATACAGCTATCGTGCTGTGACGGTTCCACCTGAAGACGGAGCTTGTGTTGCCTCCGAAACGTCGTGATTTTTATTTTATTTTTATTAATTTTAATTTTTTACCTACGTGACTTTACCGAAAAAAACTAAGAATAGGACGCCTCTGATTGGGTTGAAAAATGTAATAGGAAATACGGAAGACATGTTAAGATGTTGAACGCCAAGCAGATGCCTATTGCAAGGCGTCGAGACTCCGTGAACCAGAGAGCGCGTTTATTTGCATGGTTTTTGTTGTTGTTGCCACAAGCAATGCAGAGCTGATGCCTCGCAATCGGGTGTTTCTATTCGCTGCTTGAATATCTTCAACATCTCCTGTTTGTCTTGCCAGGCGGGTCAACGCCTAATCTTATAGTTCTTTCATCATTCTGATACTGGCCAAAAAGGTCCCGTAGATGCCTCTGATTGGGGTCACCCAAGGTCAAATGCTACGTCTCATACGCGCCGTGGAATATAACACCCGCGCGTATGCGATGTGCATTCCAATTTACAAACTGCGCGGCTACAAGCAGCGGCACCAGCAGAGCCGTTTTGTCGCTCCACTGCTGGATGAGAGGCGCGGATCGAGGAGGGGGGGGTGTTTCACCACTCGTGACCTCGCTGGCGAATGCGGATGGTGTAGTCTGTAAGTAATAATTTTAAGTGATTATTTAGTCGATTGAGACAAAAAATGATCTTAGTCATCAGAATGTAAACCATCATTGCCATCCGGGTTTCACTCTTTGGATCATCATCAGCAGCAGCAGCCGTCATTGTCGTCCTCATCATCATCATCGTCATCAACATCATCATCAACATCATCAACATCATCAACAACATCATCATCAACATCACCAACATCATCACCATCATCAGCATGAACTGCNAGCCTAACCACCACCACAGCATCATCATCCGCGTAAGCATCATAGTCAACATGA
The DNA here is from genome assembly GCA_018977245.1 of Lethenteron camtschaticum. NCBI lineage: Eukaryota > Metazoa > Chordata > Hyperoartia > Petromyzontiformes > Petromyzontidae > Lethenteron > Lethenteron camtschaticum. The sequence goes on from MU249615.1 coordinate 3,697,735, forward strand.
ATATCATCATCGTCATCATCCACACGTTGCATCATCATCATCATCAACCACTTTGACTATATCATCGTCATCATCCACATCATTGCATCATCATCGACATCATCAACCACGTGACATATCATCGTCATCATCCACATCATCATCATCATCATCAACCACTTTTACTATATCATCGTCATCATCCACATCATTACATCATCATCATCACCAACCACGTTGACATCGTCATCATCCACATCATTGCATCATCATCATCGTCACTAACACGTCTGCATCGTCATCATCCACATCATGTGCATCATCATCGTCGTCACCAACCACATGTGATCAATCGTCATCAGCTGCACACGCACCGCATCTCCGTGGCAGTTCAATCCTCACCACTCTCTCGCGTCCCCCCCCCCCCCTGTGTTGCAGTGGGGGCCCTTTGGGTCAACTCGAGATGGCAACGCCGAGTTGATGAATCTTTAATTGGGTGGCATTTGTCTAATTAATTATATATATGAAGACAAAGATCCGCGTATCGCCGTAACAGGCCGTTGGGGACAAGTGCCGTTGACGAATAGCACCTATCAATGCCGACACGGCACACGGTTGCGTGGCAAGCACCACGCCCGGCCGCCTTTGTCTCCCCGAGGCGATGTTTACACACCGCACCAGATTCTTATTTGAGGCTGAGTCGACCTAGGGGAGGCCTCTGGACCGATTCAGATCATCGCCACCGGTGTTGGCCGTGAGCGGGAATCAACTCTGGTCGCCGGGTTCGAAGCGCAGAGTAGCGCCACCGCTCCCCATATCTTTTGGTATATACCGCGCCTGCTACTGTAGCATGTCTTTGGNCAAGGATGCTGAAGGTCTCTATTTCTCAGGCGCCACGGTGGGGAGATGTTAACTACCTCGCCCGGGTGCAGGAGGTCGTGGGTTCGACCTACCCTGCGCCTGCTGTATATTTGGAGTTTGCGTGTCTCTCTCTCTCATCATCACGGTGGCTAGGAGATGGTAACTACCTCGCCTGGTTGCAGGAGGTCGTGGGTTCGATCCCGATATCCCTGACGCCTGCTGTGTATTTGGAGTTTGCTGNCTCTCTCTCTCCATCATCACGGTGGCTAGGAGATGTTAACTACCTCGCCTGGTGTGCAGGAGGTTGTGGGTTCGATACCTACCCTGACGCCTGCTGATTTTGGAGTTTGCGTGTCTCTCTCTCTCATCTAATCACGGTGGCTAGGAGATGTTGACTACCTCGTCTGGTGTGCAGGAGTCGTGGTTCGATCCTACCCTGACGCCTGCTGTGTATTTGAGTTTGCGTGTCTCTCTCTCTCTCTCATCATCACGGTGGCTAGGAGATGTTAACTACCTGCCTGTGTGCAGGAGGTCGTGGGTTCGATCCCTACCCTGACGCCTGCTGTGTTTTGGAGTTTGCGTGTCTCTCTCTCATCATCACCACGGTGGCTAGGAGATGTTAACTACCTCGCCTGGTGTAGGAGGTCGTGGGTTCATCCCTACCCTGACGCCTGTGTATTTGGAGTTTGCGTGTCTCTCTCATCATCATCACGGTGGCTAGGAGATGTTAACTACCTCGCCGGTGTNCAGGAGGTCGTGGGTTCGATCCCTACCCTGAGCCTGTATATTTGGAGTTTGCGTGTCTCTCTCTCTCATCATCACAGTGGCTAGGAGATGTAACTACCTCGCTGGTATAGGAGGTCGTGGGTTGGATCCGACCCTGACACGCCCTGTGTATTTGGAGTTTGCGCTCTCTCCCGCGGTCCGTGGATCTTTCTCCGGGCCTCCCGTTTCTCCCTCCAACATTTGGAATCAACATCCACGCGTTCGGAGTATTTGCCGCGTGAAACAATTTCGTCGAGCTACATTTGTGATGCCATGGCCCGGCTGAAAAGAAGCTGTATAGCTCAGTGGCCTTACCTGGTAAAATAAAAAATATAATACAAAGATAAGCGCATAGCCGTAACAGACTGTTGGGGCAATGCTGTTAGCGAGCACTTATGAAGGCCAAAATGACACATGAGGGGGTGGGTGGCCAGCACCACGCCCAACCGCCTTTGTCTCCTAGTGGCGATGTTTACATACGCACCAGGTACTCATTGGAGGCTGAATCGACCTAGGGAGGCCCAGGACCGGTTCAGATAATCGTCACTAATTTTGGCCGTGAGCAGAAATCGAACTCGGGTAGCCAGTTTCGTAGCGTAGCACGCTAACCGCTACACTACACACACACACGCTGACACACCAAACCACACACACAACGTTAAATATTTCGATACATTTTTGTCACTTGGGNAAAAAAAAAATCCAGCGCTGAGAATTGAATCAAATTAAATGTCTTTTCGATTTAAAGCTTTCGTGACTGCAGGGATTCATCTTCTTGGTTCTTTCGGTAAAATCACGTAGAAGGGAAATAATAAAATAATAAAATAAAACAATCAAATATTCTCACGACGTTTCGGCCACAATGCAAGCAGCCGTCCTCAGGTGAAGAACAGGTCTGTCGGAAAGACAGCGTCTGAAGGACGGCTGCTTGCGTTGTGGCCGAAACGTCGTGAGAATTATTTTATATGTTTTATTTTTCTTATTTTATTATTTCCCTTCTACGTGACTTTACCGAAAGAACCAAGAAGATAATGCGTTTTTTTTACTTTTCGTGCTGAGAGAATTTATTCGCAGCGGCACGCGTGGGAACGAACGTGCCGCGCCTCACGAGTGTGTAACGAAGGCCCACTGGGCAGAGATCTCAGGAGTAGTTCTGTGATCTCATCTTCCGCAGGTCGATCTCTACCACAATGGAGGAGATGCGCTGCTTACTTCCGCGGGAGTTCCGCTTTGATTGTCTGCGTCGCATCCCACGGGGTCAGTGCAACCACGGATCAGTGTGGTGGTTGGCACAGTGGAATTCACCACCACCCCAGAGGCGCGGGTTCGATTCCATCGCCAAGTTAAAGGAATGGGGAAACATTCTTTGGTTCTTTCGGTAAAGTCACGTAGATAAAAATATACATTTATTTTATTAACTTTTATTTTTTCTACCTACGTGACTTTACCGAAAGAACCAAAGAATATGAATTATTGCAGTCACGAAAGTTTTAAGTGGAATGGGGCAAGCTTATTAAACCCGCCACCCACCCCCGGCTCTATCCACCCAGCAGGTAGTAGCATGAATGTGTACGGCGCGGATCTGATCGGTAGGTCGCGCTTGGCAGTGGGCTAAAGTGTGGGTACTCCCAAATCGTCCAACAAGTCTTTCCCGCATGGAAGAGCAGGCCAATTAACATTCTAGAGCAGTGGTTCTTAACCTGGGGTGCGAGATGCCCTTTCTCGGGGTGCGAGACATTGCAAGATTTTTTTGTTGTTAGAAGGTAAATAATCTAAACGCAAATTAAGCACAGGGCGCGTGAATACAACTTACTTTGTTTTAATAATAGGGTTTTTCCCCTTTTTTCTGGAAACAAAACTGAAACCTTTTTTTACGAGGATTCATGTCTGCATTAACCACAATACTTGCAGTCAAAATGCAAACAAACNGATAAACAATTATGACTGCAAGTATTGTGGTTAATGCAGACATGAATCCTTGTAAAAAAGGTTTCAGTTTTGTTGCCAGAAAAAAGGGGGAAAATCCTATTATTATATTTTGGTACTGGCAAAGGTTGTCTAACGATGTAGATTACTTTGTTTGATCAAACCCTATGTTTTTTTAAAATTAACATTGTAAATGTTTCCATGATTGAGAACCAAATGGATGCAAGGATGCAGTGAAGGTTAAGAACCACTTCTATTTAGAGGGAGTCTCTCTCTCTCTCTCCAGTCGAGGCCCCTTCCGCTAGCAGTGCCATGCGCGAGCAATTGCAGGGGCTGCACCCAGCACCCCTTTGTGACCTGGCGCCAGCGATTGGAGTACAATTGCACAAAAGCAAAACATTTTTTAATTAAAACAAGATCACGCCGTGCTGCGACACTGCGCTGGCAGTGGCGCGCAAATAGCGGCAACGCGAACTCCGCGCATTCCTCGGTAACGCCGTGGCCTTAAACGGAGCATTTGTAAAAAAAAATCGACTTAAAACTTTCGTGACTGCAGGAATTCATATTCTTTGGTTCTTTCGGTAAAGTCACGCAATGGAAATAAAAAAAAACTAAAATTTAAAATAAAAGTACAGCATGTGTATAATCAGCTGACGTTTCGGGCAAACGGCTCCTTCGTCACAGCGCGCAGAGAGAGTGACCAGAAGATGGTCCTGCCTTGTCTCTCAATGCGCACCTCTCTCGCCTCTCCACGTGCCGAGAAGAAGGGTCATTGCCCGAAGCGTCGCCGATTGTCCCACTTGTTATGTAAGGTCACACGCATGCACGCGTTCTCGCATGTTATGGACACGAATGTGTTGAGTCAGGTTCTGTCCGGGGATTGTGCTCTCAGTTGCTGCATGATTACGCCTCAAGCTGTTCGCAATATTCAATTCCGTGGGAAATTTACGAACAATTTGTAGACCTAAAAATGTTTCCGCAACAAAATCTACCGCCAATATGACACATGCACGCTCCGTGCAGCTCGTTTAACCGATCCACAGCTGGATGAGTATTTCCCCATGCCTTGTGGGTAATGGGAGGGGGGGGTTATTTGACCATACTTCACCACACTCGTCAGTGCTGGGGGTTGGCGGTNGGGGGGGAGCAATGACGTGGCAGCATAGTACAGTACAACAATAGATTCTTCTGCAGTGACGCCTCGCATCATAGGTGGTGCTCGAAATTGTGGTGCTAGACATCGTTTGTTGCTACTCGCTAACAGCACTTGTCCCAGCAGTCTGTTAAGGCTATACGGTAGACCTTTGTCTTTGCTGGTGGCCCATCCAAGCGCAATCAGCTCAAACTCGCTTATCTCTGAGATTGTACTGACAACAATAGATCATTGTGTAGTGCATTGTGGGTAACTGGTCGTCGGCTCGGGATGATGAAACCGCGGTAGGCGGGACTGTTTCCATATACTAACCCTGCCATTAATCCTGTCATATATTGATCCTGTCATGTGTCAGGCCTGGTTGTTCTACATACAATCACCCTGAATAGGTTACAACGTTTGTTTGGTAACTTAATTGAACGGTTTTAAAATAATAAATAACCAGCGAACTCTCATGACGGAAGATGTTGATTTATATTCGTGCAGTGTGTAGGTAGGTTCCTTTGATACACAGTTAGTACCCTGATTTCTATTTGATTTCTATTTTGGGGTAGGGTAGTTTGTGATAAACTACCTCCGGGCGTGACGACCTGCCTTACGCGAGTCCCAGGCACAGCTGGCCCAGCTGTCAGTACCTGCTAAGGGCCTCCCAGGATTACGCGGTTTTCTCACTGCCTTGTGAGTGTCTCGGGAGAGTCAATGGCTAGAGTAAACCCGACAGAAAATCACGAGTGGGGCCCCTCAGGCGGTTTTGTGACGCACTGCGGCACATTCCCGGCAGCCCCTGCAGCCAAACTGGTACCGAACGTCGTGCTACGCACTCCTCCTTTGGACCTCACCAGCAAGGCCGAGGAGGGGATCCTGACGCATGGGCAACCCAGGATTTCAAAAACCTGCCCGGGTTTGCGCCAACAAGAGGTGCAAAATGGGGAGAGGACACTGCTCCTCGGCCACCTAATTGTGGCCAAGAAACACGGACGGCAGCAGTCACGGGTTATAAGCTCATTTTAGATTGGCGTAAAAAATGGGCGCCACGGGTTGCCATCGTCGGTGGGGTCATTGCACCCCAATGGATAGCTACCACCCGCCTCAAGCTGGGCAGCCCCGGCCAATCAGGTGCTTTCCCGCCACGGCTCACCTGCTCCAATGGGTACTTGGAGTTATGGTTCATCAGCAGACACGTGGGCTGCAACACCTGCACCAGAGAAAAGCAAAACAAAAGGAAAGAAGGTACCAGCCCTTCATTTTGCAAGCTGGAATGGACGTACAATGTGTTCTGGACTCTCCGAAGATCTATTGCAGATTGAGGACATCCGCAAGACTGCAGTTATCGACAGGGAGCTGGCGAGACTTCATGTGGATATTGCAGCACTGCAGGGACCCGGCTTGCTGGCAGTGGCTCACTACGAGAGAGTGACGACACGTTCTACTGGCAAGGAAAACAGCAGAATGAACCAAGGCAACACGGTGTTGGGTTCGCGTCAAAAGCACACTCCTTGGCATGATAGAACCACCGACTTCAGGCTCCGAGTGGATTCTGCTAATGAGACTGCTCGCTGCTTCTGGCCTCAAGACATGCGAGACTCCAACATCATCACCCTATATAAAAACAAGGGTGGCCGTGGGGACTGCAATAACTACCGTGGCATCTCCCTGCTGAGCATTGTGGGGAAAACCTTTGCCCGTGTGGTCCTCAGCAGGTACAGATACTAGCTGAGAGGACGTATCCTGAGGCTCAGTGTGGCTTCAAGCAGGAAGGTCCACAATTGACATGCTCTTTTCATTGCGTCAGCTACAGGAGAAATGCCGATAACAGAGAGTGCCCCTGTACTTGGCATTCATTGAGCTTACAAAAGCCTTTGACCTCATCAGTAGGAGAGGCCTCTTCAAACTCCTCAAAGTGATCGGCTGCCCACCGAAGCTGCTGGCAGTCATATCCTCTTTCCATGACAACATGAAAGGAACAACACAGCACAGTGGCACCACCTCAGAGGAATTTCCATACTCAGAGGTGTAAGGCAGGGGTGCGTGCTTGCCCCAACACTGTTTGGCATCTTTTTCTCACTTATGCTCACATGCCTTTGGGACAGCAGAAGAGGGAGTCTCTCTCCATACAAGATCTGATGGCAAACTCTTCAACCTTGGCCGTCTCAGATCCAAAACCAAAGTCCGCAAAGTCCTCATCAGAGAACTCTATTTGCTGATGATGCCGCGCTGACAGCTCACACAGAACAAGGTCTGCAGACACTCATCGACCACCTTGCCAATGCCTGCAACAACTTTGGCCTGCAATCAGTCTGAAAAAGACCAATGTCATGGGCCAGGATGTCAGAGACACCCCTTCCATAAACATTGGCAGCTACACCCAGAATCGTTCAGGACTTCACCTACTTGGGCTCCACCATCACCTGCAATTTGTCCCTTGTCACAGAGATTGACAAGCGCATTGGGAAGGCGTCTACAACTATGTTCAGTTGACCAAAAGAGTGTGGGAGAACAAATCCCTAACGCTCAACACCAAANTTAAGATGTACCGGGCCTGCGTCTTAGCACCCTCCTCTATGGATCGAGTCTGGACAACATACGCCCATCAAGAATATCGACTAAACACATTCCACCTCTGATGTCTCAGGCGCATCCTCGGTATCAGATGGCAAGATCGCATTCCCACACCTCAGTCCTCAACATGGCCAACATTCCCAGCATGTACTCTCGACTCAGTCATAGGCGCCTGAGATGGCTTGGACACGTGCGCCGCATGCAGGATGGCAGAATACCCAACGATGTCTCGTACGGCGAGCTGGCATCAGGCACACGGGTCACTGGTCGCCGGTCCTGCGCTTCAAAGATGTCTGTAAACGGGACATGAAGAGCTGCGACATCAACCCAAATGACTGGGAGAAAACTGCCGGTGACCGACTCAGCTGGCAGCAGGCTGTGAAAACAGGCCTCAGGAGAGGCGAGGAGAAAAGACACACTGCTTGGAGACCAAGAGGGAGCGACGTAAAGAACAAGCGACAAACACCTCTGGAGCTGCCACCGCATTCACTTGCAATTGCTGTGGCAAGGATTGCCCCTCAAGGATTGGCCTACTAAGTCATTCTACAGCTGACCTCGTAAGGCGCAAAAGAATTGTCTCTCGAGACACAAAGGCCTATGTGATTTCTATTGCATACTTCTGTCCACACACGCACACACACGTGTACATTCAGTGCCAGGGGGGGGGGGGTTCCCTAACCTCTTGACTTCTCAGGCAGTAAAACAAATGAGCCTGACTCGAATTGATGCCCTCTGCGGTAGGGCCAGCTATAACATTCGTACGGTTGCCACGAAATGATATTAAAACATTGTCATCAAATTAAGTTTCTTTCTTTCACTCCTAACAGCATAATGTACCCAATAAACATTTTTCATCGGAGGGAGTGGCGGGGAGGTGGATGGGCTTAGCTTTTTCAATAAATTGATTCGGGGAATGTTATTTTGAGGCGTTAAATCTGCTCTCAAGGATTTCAAATGTCTCGGCGTCTCCGGCCCAATTGATAAGATCGCGCAGCTGCGGGCGTCTCTCGCCTCAATCCACTGCCTCCAGAAAAGATAATGCGAGCGGCAATCCCGATCGAGTATTAGGCGAGAGATGCGAGTATTTGGTGACGACGCATTGGCAGTTGTGCACGAGCACAAACAACAACAACAACAAACTCATCGCTCTACGTCTCTAAGCCTCTCTCTACGTGCCGTGAAAAGAGGGCCATTGCCCGAAACGTCAGCCACACGTCCACGCACGAAATTAACGAATTATCCGGTGCTGCGTTGGTAGCGGTGCACAAGCAGTGTTCACAAGCCAGTAACACGTGCACAGTCCAATAATTGGCTCAATAGAAGGACCATTAGTCCAGAACGTCTCCCCGTATGTATATTTATTTTTTAAAGCCACAGTGTTATTGACGAATGGGGGGGGGTGGGAGTTGGGGCACGGGGGTCAGGTTGGAGGGTGGTGAGGTTGGGCTTGAACGACCAGTCCCGATATGTCGAGCACTTAAAACAAGCCCCCCCCCCCCCCAGTACGTTAACTACACACAAAACAATGGACGCGTTTCCTTCAGCAAATATCAATAACAACAACAGACAATTGCTTGCGGTTGGTGTTGGATGGATCTGGGATATGTTCCTGACACCCACCACCTCCACCCCGGATCTGCCGCTTTGGCCGAACCTCCTTCCTGCTCGAGGCTAGAGTGAACCCTCTGCTACCGTCTAATTGCCCCACCCCGCGAAGGGGGCCGTAAACAACAGAGAATCAACAACAACAACAACAACAGATTGGACACGTGCGTCGGACGGTTAATACGTTTTCCACAGGAGCCGATTTGCCGAGAGATCGATACCGGAGGAGCTCCCTGTCTCCTGTCCCTTGTCTCTCGCCGTGAATTACAACGGTGACACCCCACCCCCTACACCCCACCCCCTATACCCCACCCCACCCCTACACCCCACCTCCTACACTCCCACCCCTACACCCCACCCCCACCCCTCCCCACTCCCCGCACATCGGAGTGGACGTATTCGCTGCTGCTTGTCGCTCGTGTGGTCCTTGCCGGGGTTTTGTCTGGTTTGTTCCACCACCACCACAACAACAACAACAACCATCACCCTCGTCACCACCACCACAACCACCACCACAAACTACCACCACAACCACTACCAACCATCACCCCGTCCACCACCACCACCAACCATCACCCCGTCCACCACCACCACAACCACCACCACCAACCATCAACCCCGTCCACCACCACAACCACCACCATCAACCCCGTCCACCACCACCACAACCACCACAACCACCAACCATCACCCCGTCCACCACCACCACCACCAACCATCACCCCGTCCACCACCACCACAACCACCACAACCACCAACCATCACCCCGTCCACCACCACCACCACCACAACCACCACCAACCATCACCCCGTCACCACCACCACCAACAACCATCACCCCGTCCACCACCACCACTATCACCACCATCAAACAAAGACAAAGATCCCCGTATAACCTTCGACAGACTGTTGGGGCAAGTGCTGTTAGCGAGTAGCACCTATGAAGGCCGGCACGGCACACGAGAGGGTGGTTGGCCAGCACCACGCCCGGCCGCCTTTGTCTCCCCGATGTTTACGCACCGCGGACCAGGTACTGATTGGAGGCTGAGTCGACCCAAGGGAGGTCCAGGGCCGGTTGAGATAATCGTCAACTGGTGTTGGCCGTGGGCCGGGAATCGAACTCATAGCGTAGCGCGGGCTAACCGCTGCACCACCGCTCCCACCACCGAACAGCTGCTGTTGGTTGCATGCCCCAAATGCGTTACGCCCTCAGTGTGTTTTCTGCCCAAAACGACTTTGTGCGCAGTCACTGACTTTCTGCCGCCCTCTTCAGCTCGTTCAGATTGTCTCTGCTGCGACTGCCCGAGTGTGTGTGTGTCGTGTGTGTCAGTGTGTGTGTGTCTCCTGTGAGCTCCTCCGGCAGGCAAGTCTTCGTTGGCTGGGTCATGGATCCCGAATGCCCAGCCACCGCATGCCTAAACAGCTTTTGTTCGGCCGGATCGAGTGGGCTAAACGGGCGCGGCACGGGATAGAGAAGAGATGGAGTGATGTGGTACAGGAGGACGTGGAGCGGAGTGGACTTGCCGATGACTGGTACCAGCGGTGTCATGATCGGCCTCTGTGGAAGAGGCTCGTGAAGGACGCTACTGGGCCGTTGGAGGCAGTCGCCCTCCAACAACAACAGAGGGCGGAGGAGCGACACTCACAATAACGAGCGGAGCGCCGGGTGGCTAAAGCACAGCAAGTTGGCACAGTAGGGGGCACAGGTGGTGCATCAGCCAGTCATCTCAGTCCTTTCAGTCAGTCGACCCGTGGCACCTGCTGGGTCTGCCCCGTGACCTCCTGCCAGCTACGCTTCGCTATGAACCTGGCTACCCGGGTTCGATTCCCGCTCACGGCCAACACCAGTGACGATTATCTGAACCGGTCCTGGGCCTCCCCTAGGTCGACTCGGCCTCAAAATTGAGTGCCTGGTGCGGTGTGGAGTAAACATCGCCACTAGGGAGACAAAGGCGGCGCGGCGCGTGCTGGCCACCCANCCCTTCGTGTGCCGTGCCGGCCATCATAGGTGCTCGCAAACAGCACTTGCCCCTACAGTCTGCTACAGGTTATATGGGGGATCTTTGTTATGGGTCAGTGGCCCAGTGGGGCAGTGGCGAAGCGGTCAGCGTGCTGCGCTACAACACCCGGCAACCCGAGTTCGATTCTCGCTCACGGCCAACCCCATTGGCGATGATCTCAACCGGTTATGCGCCCTCCCAAGGTCGACTCAGCATTAAGTAGGCACAGAGAGAGAGAGACGCCCGGTGCGGTGAGTGACAGGCGGCCGGTGCTGGCCGCGCCCACCCCCTCCTCGTGTGCCGCGTTGACCTTCGCCGGAGCTCGTTCACGGGAATTCGTATTTTTATTCACGACGGTGCTGCCACGTTTGGAATTTTTAAAAAAAATGTTTCTTCGACCAGCGAGTGACGAGTGTCGATGCGAGTGGGGAGGACACTTGAGGCACCCGGAGAAAGCTCGCACGGGGTGAAATAAAACTGCAACCCCCGTACGGATGGAAACAGACGGCGATTAGTCGGCACCGCGGCTTGTACCGCCTTCTCCTGGCGAGCCAGGGTAGCTGTGCCGTGATCCAACGAATCTCTCGCTGCTGCTGCTGCCTCCACAGCAGCAATAGCAGCAGCAGCAGCGATGACAGGCAGCGTAGCCACCACTGTGCCCCACCAATCTGTTGTGAGGCTACGCGGGGGTAGGAGGAGACGGGTGGGGGGTCTTTGTCTCTGTATCCGTCTGTGTAGGGGGTGCGTGCGCGCGTGCGTGCCCTCCCGAGGTGCGTTCGAGTGACCTTTGAAACGCGCGTTACGCAAGCGCGATCATTAGGCACTTGAACGTCAGAGAGAGAGCGTAAAATATTGATGCGGTGTTCGTGGAGCGGCCACGCCGAGGCTGCTAAGCTACTGCGCGCGCACGCACGCGCACACACGCACATGCACGCACGCACGCGCACGCGCGACAAAGACCCCCGTGAAGCCTCTTTAACGCACTGTTTNGGGCAAGTGCTGTTAGCGAGCAGCGCCTATGAAGGCCGACGCGACACAACGAGGGGTGGTGGTCAACGCCATGCCCGGTCACCTTTGTATCCCTTGCGGCGATGTTTACTACATACCGCACCAGGCGCTCATTTGAGGCCGAGTCTACCTATCGGTGGACCAGGACCGGTTCAGGTCATCAAAGCCGGGTCACCGGGTTGATTGCGCAGCGCGCTAAGCACTGCGCCACCGCTCCCCATTGCTTAAATTAATGTATTAGCAAGGAGCAAACATTTGTACCCATAGCACGTGTCTATGATACAACGGCGCTGCGAATGATTGCCGTCATTAAATGACGATTCGATTCGATAATCGATTCTCACGATTGCGGTGAACGTAGCGGCCTCGAGTGGCTGCAGGGTGGGTCGCGTGACGCGCAACGGACGAGTCACGAAACACGTGGGGTTCTCGCGCCACTCGACTCCGCGCGTCGCGAGCTAAAGAATCGATTAATCGTCGATGCGTCGTCACCGTTACGCCCGTGCTGCCGCTGACGCAGGCCCCAGCGGTTGGCGCGCCCGCCACTTATCGTCGAAGATTCACGGTTCGACTCCGGCGGCCGCCCTGGTTAACACCGGGGAGCGATCGCATCGTGATTATGGCGCACCACGCCTCGATGCCGGCGACCCGAGTTCGATTCCCGTTCAAGCCAACGTCAGTGACGAATATGTGAACTGGGCCTAGGTCCACTTTTCCTGGTTGCGGTGAGAAAAAAACATCAGCACTGGGGAGACAAAGCGGCCAAGCGTGTTGCTGTCCGAACACCCCAGTGCGCCGTTTCGTCCTCCGTAAGTGCTCGCTAACAGCATCACCGGTCCATAGATCGACTTAGCCTAAATGAGTATCCGGTGCGGCGAGTTAAACATCAGCACTGGGGAGACAAAGGCGGCCGGGCGTGTTGCTGTCCTCACGACCCCTCGTGCGCTCTTCCGGCCTTCATAGGCGCTCGCCAACAGCACTTACCCCAAAGCCTGTGGACGGCAGTCTGTGAATAACCACCGTGACACTACGCCCCATCCGCTAACACTGACGGTGGAGGTTCAAGATCCCGTGACGCCAATTGGCAAGGCCACTGATGTGCCAGCGTCACGCTTCAATTGTTTTGCAAACGTTTGAAAAACTCACCACAATACTGAGATTGGTATCACGTACGGCAGCAGCAATAATAATGATCGATCCCAACTGCCAAAACTTGGCAGGACCCCTCCCCCTCCCTGCTAAAAAAAGCCACGAGACTCAATAAGACTTCTTCTTGGTTCTTTCGGTAAAGTCACGTAGAAGGGAAGTAATAAAATAATAAAAATTAAACATAATAAAATAATTCTCACGACGTTTCGGCCACAACGCAAGCAGCCGTCCTCAACATAATAAAATAATTCTCACGACGTTTCGGCCACAACGCAAGCAGCCGTCCTCAGGACGAGTCGAATTATTTTATTATATTTTATTTTTATTATTTTATTACTTCCCTTCTACGTGACTTTACCGAAAGAACCAACAAGATGAATCCCTGCAGTCACGAAAGCTTTAAATCGAAATTCAATAAGACTTCCTTGGGTAGACCTCGGTAATGCATTACATGATAATATTACTACGACAAATAAACACCCCAGTGGTGACCTTGTCAATCAGAGCCACATTGCATCTCAGCACCAGGGACAGCGCCTTGACTACTGGGTCGCCAGCACAACCACCACCACCACCACTCTGCATCGGAGACTCTGGGGTGCGAACACTCGGAGGGTGTTGTGGGTTTCCCAGCGGGAGGGGGTGGAGGGTGGAACGGGGTGGAGGGGAGTGGGAGAGGAGAGAGTGGAGAGGGGAAATATTACCATCTGCTCACTCACCTATTCACTCACACACTCATCACACACTCGCTTACGTACTCCCCACCCACTCACACACTCACTCATCCACTCACTCACATGCTCACTCACCTACCCACCCACCCACTCACTCACACACTCACTCACCTACTCCTTCGCCCACCCACACACTCACTTATACACTCACTCACACACTCATTCACACACTCGCTTGCGTACTCCCTCACCCTCACCACACACTCACTCACTCATCCACTCACTCACATGCAAACTCACCTACTCCCTCGCCCACCCACTCACTCACACACTCACTCACCTTCCTTCGCCCACCCACCCACTCACTCATACACTCACTCACTCACCTACTCCCTCACCCACCTCACTCACTCACTCACCTACTCCTCACCCACTCACTCACTCACACACTCACACACACACTCATACCTCACCCACTGACTACTCCTCACCCACTCACTCACTCACCACTCACTCACTCACACACACACTCACCACCTACTCCCTCACCCACTCATCCACTCACTCACCCANCCACTCACTCACCCACTCACCACCACCACTCACCTACTCATTCATCCCACTCACTCGCCACTCACTCCCTCGTCACTGACTCTCCCACTCAAACACTCAGAGCCTGCAGGAGAGCGGCTACAACTACGGGGGTAAGTGAAGTCTTACGAGGCCATTTTCCAAGCCAGACGTTCAGTTGCCTTCTTTGTTCCCATGCGCCACTGCCAGCATCACTGACCGATTTTTGAATCTTCCTTATTGATACAAAAAAATGTTATCGATAAAATTCCCTCACTTTCACAATCAGTGACGCTATAATCACTGACTCAGTNCACNACACGGATTTACAAACGAACCCACGCAGAAGCACNCTGTCGATCACCCACCCATTAACGTGATGTTTGAGCTAAATTACTTCTAATTAACTCCCCCGTGTACGCACTATAATATATATTTTTTAAAAATGCATGCTCTTGAGTTTTCTGTTGAAGTTAAAGTTAAGGCATATGAGCTGCGTGCACACCCGTCGGAATCTCCGAGCTAAGCTTGAATCAGCCTCCATCGGAAAGAATCGATTCAAAATCCCATCGTGTTTGCGTTGAAACATTCATTGCGTTCGTGTTGACTTTACGTCATCTGAGAATAAAGACGCATTTTAAACAACAACACAGAATAACCTTTTAGGTGATCACGCCATCCCCCTCTCCCCCACGTTTCTTTTCTCCCGTGACCTTGCCCTGATTGTGACGTTCCTTTATTTATTTTATCACCGCATGGCCGTGAGNTTTCCCCTCAACCGCCCGTGTGATCTGCACAAGCAAAGCACAGCAGCAAACGCAGCAGCGAGCACAGCAATCGCAAAAGCAGANTCGCAAAGTAGAAGCAGAGAAGCAGCGAAGAAGCAAAGCAANGTAGCAGAGGAGCGTCAGACGCAACAGCAAAATTAGAATCAGCGAAGCAGCAGAGCATAAAGACGCCAGAAGCAGCACAAATGCAAGCAGAAGCAGCAGCAGNAGAAGCAGAATCGGCAGCAGCAGCAGCAGAAGAAGCAGCAACAGACGCAGCAACAGCAAAATTATCAGAATAAGCAAATCAGAGAAGCAAAAAGAAGCAGCAGCAGAAGAAGAAGCAGCAGCAGCAGCAGCAGCAAAAGCAGCAACAGCAGCAGGAGAAGCAACAAGCAGAATCAGCAGAAGCAACAGTAGCAGAGGCAGCATCAGAGACAGCAAAAGCANACGTAACAGAAGCAGCAGCAGCAGCAAGAAGCAGAAGAAGCAGCAACAGTCGCAGCAGCAGAAGCAGCACGAAGCAGCAGAATCAGTAGAAGCAAAAGCAGCAGCAGCAAAAGCAGCAGCAAGCGGAAGCAGCAGAAGCAGCAGCAGACGCAGCATCAGAAGCAACAGCAGAAGCAGCAGCAGCAGCAGANGCAGCATCAGAAGCAGCAGCAGCAGCAGAAGAAGCAGAAGCAGCAGAAGCAGCAGCAGAAGCAGCAGCATCAGAGANTCAGAAGCAGCAGCAGAAGCAGCAGCAGCAGACGCAGCATCAGAAGCGNAACAGCAGCAGCAGCNGAAGACAGCAGCAGCAACGCAGCATCAGAAGCAGCAACAGCAGAAGCAGCAGCAGAAGCAGCAGCAGCAGAACAGCAGCAACAGCAGCAGCAGAAGAGAAAGNAGCAGAAGCAGCAGCAGCAGCAGCAGAAACAGCAGAAGCAGNAGCAAGCAAAAGCAGAAGCAGCAGCAGTAGCAAGCAAANCAGAAAAGCAGCAGCAGCAGAAGCAGAGGCAGCAGNACAGCAGCAGAAGCAGCAGCAAGCGAAAAGCAGCAGCAGCAGAACACAGCAGAAGCAGCAGCAGCAGCAGAAGCAGCAGCAGCAGAAGCAGCAGCAGNCGCAGGAACAGCAGAAGCAGCAGCAGCAGAACAGCAGAGGAAGGCNAGCAGCAGCAACAGCAGAAGCAGCAGCAAGCAGAAGAACACAGAGCAGCAGGAAGCAACAGCAGCAGCAGCAGCCAGCAGCAGCAGCAGCAGCAGCAACAACAGCAGCAGCAGAAGGCAGCAGCAGCAGAACAGAGNACACAGAACAGCAGCAGCAGCAGCAGTAGCAGCAGCAGAAGAGAGAACGAAAGCAGCAGCAGNGCAGCAGCAGAAGCAGCAGCAGCAGCAACAGCAGCAGCAGAAGCTAGCAGCAGAATNAGCAGCATGAAAGCAGCAGCAGCAGCAGCAGCAGAAGCAGCAGCAGAAGCAGCAGTAGAACGAGCAGCAGCAGCAGAAGAATCAGCAGCAGCAGCAGCAGCAGAAGCGCAGCNGAAGCAGCAGCAGCAGCAGAAGCAGCAGCAGCAGCAGAAGCAGCAGCAGCAGAAGCAGAACAGAAGAGAAGCAGCAGCAGAAGCAGCAGCAGAAGAAGCAGCAGCGTGAGAAGCAGAAGCAGCAGCAGCAGAAGCAGCAGCAGCAGAAGCAGCAGCAGAAGAAGCAGCAGCAGAGCAGCAGAAGCAGCAGCAGCAGAAGAAGCAGCAAAACAGCAAGCGCAAGCGGAAGAGCAGCAGCAGCAGCAGCAGCAGCAGATTAGCAGCAGCAGAAGCAGCAGCAGCAGAAGCAGCAGCAGCAGAAGCAGCAGCAGCAGAAGCAGCAGCAGCAGCAGCAGCAGAAGCAGAACGCAGAAGCAGCAGAAGCAGCAGCAGAAGCAGCAGCAGAAGCAGCAGCAGCAAAANAGCAGCAGCAGCAGAAGCAACAGCAGCAGCAGCAGAAGCAGCAGCAGCCAGCAGCAGCAGCAGCAGCAGCAGCAAANAGTAGCAGCAGCAGAACGCAAGCAGCAGCAGAAGCAGCAGCAGAAGCAGCAGCAGCAGAAGCAGAAGCAGCAGAAGCAGCNGAAGCAGCAGCAGAAGCAGCAGCAGAAGCAGCAGCAGAAGCAGAAGCAGCAGCAGAAGCAGCAGNAACAGCAGCAGCAGCAGAAGCAGCAGCAGCAGAAGCAGCAGCAAAGCAGCAGCAGCAGAAGCAGCAGCAGCAGCAGAAGCAGCAGCAGTAGCAGAAGCAGCAGCAGCAGCAGCAGAAGCAGCAGCAGCAGAAGAAGCAGCAGAAGCAGCAGCAGCAGAAGCAGCAGCAGAAGTAGCAGAAGCAGCAGCAGGGCTCTCTCGAGAGCANGCTGGGGGCTCACATCTGCCACAACCGCTGTCATCTGAGCGCTCTCACGCCCCAATCTGGANCCCCCCCCCCGGGCACTTCAGCCGACCCCAGACCCCTTGCCAACCAAACACTTCTCGCCGGCAGCCCCTGGAAATGTCAACATGGCAAATTAGTACAGCGCCGCAAGTGGGGCCGCGTGCCCGTTTCCCCGATGTTTGTTGATGTTTGTCAGACTGTTCACACCGTGCCGACGATTTGAAGCTTTCGTGACTGCAAGGATTCATATTATTAGGTTTTTTTCGGTAAAGTCACGTAGGTAAAACATTAAAATTAATAAAAGTAAAATAAAATAAAAATCACGACGTTTCGGAGGCAACACAAGCTTCCGTCTGCAGGTGGAACCGTCACAGCCACGACAGCTGTATCAAGTAATTTACTTGTTCCACCTGAAGACGGAAGCTTGTGTTGCCTCCGAAACGTCGTGATTTTATTTTATTTACTTTATTAATTTTAATGTTTTACCTACGTGACTTTACCGAAAAAACCTAATAATATGTTCACACCGTGCCGACGATTTGAGATGTAGCCGTGGTCAACGCTGTTTGCGGGCAGCGGATTTGCTTTGTCAACACTTCTTCAGTCAGGTGGTAGAGCTGTTGAGCAGTCGATATTTGACCTCCAAGGTCAGCTCTGAGAGTGAGCCATCTACTAACCAACCTACCTAACTGCATCTATACTAATCAATCCTACCTAATGATAGGAGTTTTCCCTTTTTGCTGGCAACAAAACTGAAACCTTTTTACTAGGATTCATGTCTGCATTAACCACAATACTTGCAGTCAAAATGCAAAAAAAAACACACTCTGATAATATATGCATTGTCCTTGAAACTGATTGGTCCACACCAAGGACGGCTTTCTTTGAGCCTCGACCCAATTGGTGCTCGACCAGAGGACGCCAAAAGGCGTACAGCTCAAAGACAATGCACTATCAAAGTAATGAGGGCTCAGGGTAAGCATCTACATCATTAGACCTCCTTTGCCAGTACCAAAATATAATAATAGACTTCCCCTTTTTTCTGGCAGCAAAACTGAAACTACCTACCCAACCACCAATATCTATATATCACCCTAAATACCTATAACGCCGAACTATACCTAGCAGACTATATTTCTGCCCATAACACCTACCCAATGACCAATATAAATCGCTCTCTAACAAAATATTTACCTATATAACTACCGACTACCCATCTACCTGCCCACCTCACAACGCTGCCAGATTTCTGGCCGTGCGTGTGTTTGTGTCACCAGATTTGTAGAACTTTATTTGCACTGGGCACGAGTTTTGGGAGATGCGTTTTTACTTCCCGGAGCATCGTATCATTCATAGAATACGGAATTCACCCGCACCCCCCCCCCGACCCCCCACCCCCAATTGGTGTAAGAGTTCAACGGCACTATAATTACATTTAATTTATGCAACTACACTGCATTAACGCTGCGCCTGCTGTTCGTGCGCTGCTGCGTATTTAAATGTTTCATCGTCAGCATAACCGCCAGCGCGCGTGTCACCTTGCCGGGAGAGGAGAAACACGTGGACTCAGAAATAACTGATTTTTTTTTAAAATCCAAAATGTTCTCAGCCACATCGCGACAAGCCCGTGGGGCGTCACTTATCCACGTGCTCGCCATTTCCGGATACCCACAGATGGCTGGGCCACATACTTGGCAATCACTCGAGTCACTTTTCGATTTAAAGCTTTCGTGACTGCAGGGATTCATCTTCTTGGTTCTTTCGGTAGAGTCACGTAGAAGGAAAATAATAAAATAATAAAATAAAACATAATAAAATAATTCTCACGACGTTTCGGCCACAACGCAAGCAGCCGTCCTCAGGTGAGAACAGGTCTGTCGAGAAGACAGAGTCTGAATGACACACTCCAGGCTTGGAGCGACTATTTAAATAGTCTACTTAAATAGACTATTTAAATAGTCGCTCCAAGCCAAATAGTCTATTTAAATAGACTATTTAAATAGTCGCTCCAAGCCTGGAGTGTGTCATTCAGACTCTGTCTTCTCGACAGACCTGTTCTCCACCTGAAGACGGCTGCTTGCGTTGTAGCCGAAACGTCGTGAGAATTATTTATTATGTTTTATTTTTATTATTTTATTTAACCAAGAAGACACTCGAGTCACGTTTATTTCACGCCAGCTCTCTACCGGTTTCTTCTTCTTCTTCTTTACACTAAGACCCAATCACCATGATTGCCGTGGCTGATCTGACAAGAGCTCAGAAGCTCAGCAGGCTTTTGTTTTAAGCCTGCGTGTAATTAGCGCTTGGGCGCGAGGAGACTGCCCGGACAAACCAGGTGTCGGAACCCCTCGGGCTATCGGCTGGCCAGTTGATGTCTGGATGCGCGCCCCCGACACTCCACAGCGCTGCCTGGAAACCGGATTAGGGTGGAATCCCACGCCCCACGCTCCCCCCATCCCCTGGCCAACTGGGAGACACCACGCGGCCTTTCCGCCTTCGTGAGTGGCCTCTTCCCATTAATCGTCTTCTGCACGGTTGGGTCTGTCAGCTCGCATATCTCTCGTCGGATTGTTGACCCGGGGGGGGGAACGCACGGGTTAGCCGGATAGAGACGGGGAGAGAGAAAACGATAATCTGTGTTGTTTTCTTTTTTAAACAAACATCACTCTCAGAGAGAGAGAGAACCCGGGCCGTGTGTGCTCAGTGCCCGGTTATGGAGGAAGTGAATGGGGAGCCGAGGTTTCTGATTGCTCTCCAATGGAGGCACTGAGTTTTAGAGTGGGCCGCCGTTAAGAGCAGTGATTGATTTATGGACTCTTAACGGGCGCTATTAGGACTTGTGGTGGGGGAGGGGTGGAGGCGTTGGGGGAGATGGGGGGGCGTATTGGGTAGCTTCACTGCACGATGAAGCCAGCTCGCTCGATTACCGGCAACGGCTAACATCAGTGGTAAATTATATCTGATTAAGGGGTTCTGGGCACCTTCGTTCATCACCAACCAGTGTGGTGATGTATGGTCAGATAACCCCTCTCCCTCCGTCACTGATACGACGTGGGAGGCCTTCATCCAGCAGTGGATTGACAAAACGAGCTGAACAGTATCGTGNTTTTTTTTTTTACCAGGATGGAAATATGGGCAATGTGATCGTGTTTGAAAGCAAGGCTAAAAATACTCCGGGCAATTGGTTAATTTGGAAGCAACACGTAATTTTTAGACTTGCTGTGACAAGCACAAAATCTATTCCCAAAAGTGAATACACTAAATTTCGTAAAACAATCCTTTTTCAAATTTCATGCGCCTGCTACGTTCAACAACATCGCGCCTGCTTTTGTTCTGCTAAACTCTTCTACGTCAGCTCAAGCCTTCATGCGAATCACGTGATTTCTGTGAAGTGGCCGCTCGCCCCCCATTGCGAGAACAGACGCCACTCCGTGCAGAAGCAGCATCGTCAGGGTCCTGAGGCAGCCTCTCCCTCCTCCTTCTCCTCGTCTCCCCTGTCTTCTCTCTTCCTCTCTGCTATTGGCGTCACGTCGCTCTCACAGAGCGAGAATTGCACCACTCTGTGTGATAGAGAGCGGATCGCGAAAGCCGATATCACAGAAATACTTTGAGTGTCCTCTATAAGTGGTAACCTTAATCACACTCGGGCGTGTGCCATCTCTCCACCCAACCTGCTCCAGACGAACGTTCATCGCGTGATTGACCCAACCGATATTTAACATTTTTAGAGTGTGAACTTTACGAAATTAAGTCGAAAATCAAATTAACGGAATGCCCCTCGTGCATTCATTAGCAGAGAAATAACGAATCTTCCAAAATGGAATTGTTTAATAGCCGGTGTGAATCTGACGTCGAGGCAGAGTTGATGGATCACACAGATTTGGCGCTCAAGGAGGCACTCACCTTGCTGGCAGAGTGGTGTTGCCCATACGAGGGAGTGCAGCAAGTAGGTTAGGTCAGGCTGCTATCTGTGCAGCACAGTGTGTTTTATGCGTGGGTATGCTCCGTGTATCAGGTTTCCCCCTAAAAGGTGCTGTAGCAAGCACACTTGAAAATTATCTTAGATTCGTGAGGTTTTCTGAGCGAATAATACAAATGATTGAAACCGAACAATTTGAATATCTGTGCTGGGTGAAAATGATGATATTAATATTTGTTCGTATAATTTGTCAAACACACAAGGGGCTCATATTCTTGGTTCTTTCGGTAAAGTCACGTAGAAGGGAAATAATAAATAATATAAATATAATTTTTGTTTTATTATTTTTATATTTATATTATTTTATTATTTCCTTCTACGTGACTTTACCGACAGAACCAAGAATATGAATCCTGAGTCACGAAAGCTTTAAATCAAATTTAAACACAAGGGGCTGTCGTGGTTCTTATCCCAAGTGAAATACCACGGAGCTGTCCGTGGTGCTGAACACAAGGGCTGTCCATGGTACTTAATTCAACGAGACACACGAGGTAATAAAAGCATGAGCAAAAGATTGAGAAAATTACAGGTGGTGCACCCTCACCTATCTTCTTCCTCAAACAAGAGACGGACAGTGATCCTCTGTATAGCCTCTAAACAGACTGTTGGGGAAAGTATGAAGGCCTGCAGGGCATAGGAGGGAGTGGATGTTCAATACCACGCCCGGTCGCTTTGTTACCCAGTGCTGATGTATACACACTGCACCAGGTACTTATTTATGCCTGCATCGACTTAGGGGACCCAGGGCCGGTAAAATATTCACCGCTGTTATTGGTCATGAGCGGGAATCAAAGTCGGATTGCCGGGTTCATAACCGCTGCTCGATCGCTCCCACCTCGCACATGTGCCACACGTAACCCCCCCTCACCGGCCGATCTCATCTCTTCAAAATCCTCTCGCAGGTTCTACTGGGACCTCGTCATGCTGCTGCTGATGGTGGGCAACCTCATCGTGATCCCGTGGGAATCACCTTCTTCAAGGAGGAGACCACGACGCCCTGGATCATCTTCAATGTCTTCTCGGACACATTCTTTCTCGTCGACCTCGTGCTCAACTTCCGCACGGGCATCGTGGTCGAGGACAACACCGATATCATCCTGGACCCGCGCAAGATCAAGCGCACGTACCTGCGCACCTGGTTCCTGGTGGACCTGGTGTCCTCCATCCCCGTCGACTACATCTTCCTCATCGTGGAGAGCGGCATGGACTCGGACGTGTACAAGACGGCGCGCGCGCTGCGCATCGTGCGCTTCGCAAAGATCCTCAGCCTGCTGCGGCTGCTGCGTTTGTCCAGGCTCATTCGCTACATCCACCAGTGGGAGGAGGTGAGCTTCTTCATAAGAAGGTGCTGGTGGTGGTGTTTTAAAAATGTTATTTTACATGTAATGCTTTGGGTATCCATGTAAGTCTATAAATCTGTATATAAATATATGGGTCTTTTTCTTCTTGGTTCTTTCGGTAAAGTCACGTAGAAGGGAAATGAAAAATAATAAAAAGAAAACATAATATTTTAGTATGTTTTATTTTGTTTATTTAATATTTTATAATGTGGAATTTTTATTATTTTATTATTTCCCTTCTACGTGACTTTACCGAAAGAACCAAGAAGATGAATCCCTGCAGTCACGAAAGCTTTAAATCGAAATATGGGTCTTTATGTAAGCCTATGAGTCTCTGTATACATCTATGGGTCTGTATGCAAGCCAATTAGTCACCATGTAATCATATGGGTATCCATGTAAGCCTTTAAATCTGTGTATTAATATATGGGTCTCTATGTAAGCCTATGAGTCTCTGTATACATCTATGGGTCTGTATGTAAGCCAATGAGTTTCTGTATAAATCTATGGTTCTCTATGTAAGCCGATTAGTCACCATGTAATCCTATGGGTATCCATGTAAGTCTTTAAATCTGTGTATTAATATATGGGTCTGTATGTAAGCCTATGAGTCTCTGTATACATCTATGGTCTCTATGTAAGCCTATGCGTTTCTGTATAGATCTATGGGTCTCTATGTAAGCCGATTAGTCACCATTAATCCTATGGGTATCCATGTACGTTTATAAGTCTGTATAAATATATGGGTCTGTATGTAAGCCATTGAGCATCCATGTATCCTATGGGCATCTATGTAAGCCTGAGTCTCTCTATTATACATCTATAGGTCTCTGTATAAGCCTACTAGTCTCCATGTAATCCTATGGGTCTCTATGTGAGCCTATGAGTCTCTGTGTACATTTATGGGTCTTTATTTTAGCCTATTATTCTCCATTTAATCCTATGGGTCTCTATGCAAGTCTATACGTCTGTGTATAGATCTATGGGTCTCTTTGTAAGTATACGAGACTTAATGCAATCCTATGGGTATTCATGTAAGTCTATAAATCTATGAGTCTCAATGTAATCCTATGGGTCTCTATGTAAGTCAATACATTTATGAGTCTCAATGTAATCATATGGGTCTCTGTGTAAGTCTATAAATCTACGTAGAAATCTATGGCTCTCTATGCGAGCCTATGACTCTCAATGCATCCCTATGGGTCTCTATGCAAGCCTATGGGTCTCCTACGTTAACCTACTGGTCTCGACATAAATCTGTGGGTCTTCTACGGAGCCTGTGGGCATCGCTTACGGGGCCGGTACAGTGGCAGTTGGCACGCATCTTGACATTCCCGTTGTCCTTGTGTGGCGCGGCGTCGCACCGCCTCTCTCCGGGGATGCTCGGCGAATCTTTTTTAACGGCGCCTCGTGGCATTTCCCCCCAAAAATTTAAACAGATTCCCAGCGAATCGCTCAATTGGACGTAACGGCCGAGCGAGCGGCAGCAGGCACGGAGGCCCTCGGGGTAACGTTTGGGGGCTCCCCGACGCAGCCAATAACTCCGCTCGCGCCACGCATTGCGCTCAAGAACTTGACACCCCCCCCCTACCCCCCCTACCTCCTTCCCCACCTCCCACAACCGTTCCCCACCGGTCCTCTTCCCTACATCGCCCCGTCAATCATCCAGCGGATTGGCAGTACCGTACGGTGCTGATGAACCTTGATAAGGACGGAACCGCGCATGCAAGTTGCCTCTTTGGCCTTGTGATTATTCAGATGAAGTAAAAAAAAATCTTCTTGGTTCTTTTGGTAAAGTCACGTAGAAGTCTGAATGACGCTGTCTTTCCGACAGACCTGTTCTTCACCTGAGGACGGCTGCTTGCGTTGTGGCGAAACGTCGTGAGAGTTATTTTATAATGTTTTATTTTTATTATTTTATTATTTCCCTTCTACATGACTTTACCGAAAGAACCAAGAAGATGAATCCCTGCAGTCACGAAAGCTTTAAATAAATAAATAAATTTATATAAATAAATAGATGAGTGTGGGTGGTGACCCGGTGGCTCATGGGTCAGAGCACTGAGCCCGTGCTGCAGAGGGCCTCGGTTCGAGTCCAGGCAGCTGCCGGGATCCTCGATTGTAGCGGGTTCATGATGGATGCAATTACCAGCGAAACGTGGTACTCAAAAATTGTTATTGTTGTGGATTCACTCTTCAACACACCGGTGGGCTAAAGTAGTGAACTGTTTGTCTTTTGTCAACGTGACGCTTTTTTTTACTGATTGGCCGTGTCGGGTGGTGGAGGGTTACGACACATTTATAAATAACGCGATTCTTCCGCAAGGTAATGTTTGGCTGTGGAGAACGGTCTTCCGGAATATGGTTTTGAAAATCTAGATTACAACACATCTTCCAGAAGACAAATTCGCTTGTAAGTCTATGGCTCCTATACAAGGTTATGTGAGTTTACGGCTCCTATGTAAGGCTATGTGAGTCTATGGCTCCTATGTAAAGATATGTGAGTTTACGGCTCCTATGTACGTCTATGTGAGTCTCTGGCTCCTATGTAAGGCTATGTGAGGCGATGGCTCCTATACAAGGCTATGTGAGTTTACGGCTCCTATGTAAGTCTATGTGAGTCTATGGCTCCTATGTAAAGATATGTGAGTTTACGGCTCCTATGTAAGGCTATGTGAGTCTATGGCTCCTATACAAGGCTGTGAGTCTATGGCTCCTATGTACGTCTACGTGAGTCCTAGCTCCTTGTAAGTCTATGTGANTCTATGGCTCCTATGTAAGGCTATGTGAGTTTATGGCTCCTTATAAGGCTACGTGAGTTCATGGCTCATTATGTAAGGATGTGTGAGCCTACGTGAGTCATTGGCTCTGATGTAAGTCTCTGGACACNGAAGGCAAGTAAGTGGCAAACCAATTTACGATGCCGACCACCNAAGTTGACCCTAACCCTGACCCCCCTGATGCGAGTCCGCGCGGGTGTCCACTCGAGCGAGCGAGCGGGCGGGTGGGCGANGTCCCCCTTAACGTGAGGTCACCAAAGGTCACCAATCAGCGCGTGCAAACGACCTCCGCCCACCTTGGCGGCGAGCGGCGTGGGAGGGGGTGTTTGTTTTATGTCCACCCTGGTGTGTGTGTTGTCCACCCTGGTGTGTGTGCGTGTGTTGTCTACCCTGNTGTGTGTGTGTGTGTGTGCTTTGTCCACCATGGTGAGTGTGTGTGTGCTGTCCACCATGGTGAGTGTGTGTGTGCTGTCCACCCTGGTGTGAGTGTGTGNTTTGTCCACCCTGGTGTGTGTGTGTGCTGTCCACCCTGGTGTGAGTGTGTGTGCTATCCACCCGAATGTGAGTGTGTGTGTTGTCCACCCTGGTGTGAGTGTGTGTGTTATCCACCCGAATGTGAGTGTGTGTGTCTACCCTGTCCACCCTGGTGTCGAGTGTGTGTGTTATCCACCCGAATGTGAGTGTGTGTGTTGTCCACCCTGGTGTGTGTGTGTGCTGTCCACCCTGGTGTGAGTGTGTGTGTTATCCACCCTAATGTGAGTGTTGTCCACCCTGGTGTGTGTGTGTGTTGTCCACCCTGGTGTGTGTGTGTGCTATCCACCCTAATGTGAGTGTGTGTGTTGTCCACCCTGGTGTGTGTGTGTGTTATCCACCTGAGTGTGAGTGTGTGTTGTCTACCCTGNTGTGTGTGTGTGTGCTATCCACCCTAATGTGAGTGTGTGTGTTGTCCACCCGGGTTTGTGTGTGTGCTATCCACCTTAGTGTGTGTGTTGTCCACCCTGGTGTGTGTGTGTTATCCACCCTGGTGTGAAAGCGTGTATGTGTGTGTAGCCCACACGCACTCACACGCTCCCTCGTAAATCGATTTAACTAACAGTGTCTCTACGTGTCTGTGAGTGCGCGTGTGTGTGTGCGTGTTGGCCNGTCTCTGTGTGTGTGTGTGGGGGACCCTGTGTGTGGGTCATACGGTGGCCTATTGTCTTTGGGATAGGTGCTCGCTAACAGCACTTGCTTCAGAAGTATATTGAAGGCTATATGGGGGGGGGGGGGTTGTTTTTAAATCCTTTATATTAAGTTCACTTGCTTGCTTGCTTGCGCGCTTATGACCGTGCAAATCTTTCGGTCGTTTTTTAACCCACTTCCGTGATCCAATCGAGCTGACATTTTCACACAGACTCGTTGTGCGTGACAATTAATTTTCGTGAAAAAATTTTCCAAAATTTTACACTTTTTAGGAATTTTTTAAAATATTTAATTGCCAATTGCTTAATGGTGGCAGGCAATCATCTGACCCATAGGTGGCAGCCATCTCAAGCCAGAGGACGAGATGACTCTAGCCGCCACGCATATAAAAGATATATAGTGAAAAACTTTGTTTTTACGGGTTAATTTTTAGTTTGTATTGTTTTTCGGACTGTGGAGGAGGCTCGTGAAGGACGCTGCTACTGGGCAGTTGGAGGCAGTCGCCCTCCGGCAACAACGGAGGGCAGAGGAGCGAAGCTCACAACAACGAGCAGGGTGCCGGGTGGCTAAAACAGAGCTAGTTGGCATAGAGGGGGCACAGGTGGTGTATCGGTCAGTCATCTCAGTCAGTCAACCCATGACCTCCTTCCAGCGGGCATTCGACACTTCACGTGGCCTGGCACAAGCGTCGTGGTGACGTCATCGCCACTTAGTGGTGAATGGCGGTTGTTGTTGTTGTTGTGTTGGTGTATGTGGTGTTGGCCACCCATCGCCTCGTGTGCTGTGCCGGCCTTCATAGGTTCGTTCCTTCGTTCGTTTCTCAGTCCGCTCGTCCTGGTGAGGGTCGCGGTGGCAGCGCATTGAGTAGGGGCGGTCCACACCTCCCTGGCGACAGACTCTAGATCTACATTACTATGCACTATATACTACACTGCTATATACTACTATACACTACACTATACACTACACTGCTATACACTGCTATACACTACACTATACACTAAACTGCTATACACTACTATACACTACACTATATACTACTACACTATACACCACACTGCTATACACTACTATACACTACTGCACTACTATACACTACACTGCTATACACTACTATACACTACTATACACTACTACACTATACACTACACACTATACACTACTATACACTACACTATACACTACACTGCTATACACTACATACTACTATACACTACTACACTATACACTACACTACACTACTATACACTACTATACACTACTACTATACACTACTACACTATACACTACACGCTATACACTACACTATACACTACTATACTATACACTACACGCTATACACTATACACTACACTGCTATACACTGCTATACACTNCACTATACACTACTACACTATACACTACACTGCTATACACTACTATACACTACACTATACACTACTACACTATACACTACACTGCTATACACTGCTATACACTACTACACTATACACTACACTGCTACACTACTATACNCTACTACACTATACTGCTATACACTACTATACACTACACTGCTATACACTGCTATACACTACACTATACACTACTACACACTACACTACACTACTATACACTACACTATACACTATATACTATACACTACACTGCTATACACTACTATACACTACTACTATACACTACTATACACACTACACTATACACTACACTGCATTATACACTACTATACACTACTACACTATACACTACACTGCTATACACTACTATATACTACACTATACACTATAGACTACACTGCTATACACTACTATACACTACACTATACACTACACTATAGACTACACTGCTATACACTACTATACACGGACTCTAGCTCTTCCTGGAGAATTCTCGGGTGTTCCCGGGCCAGCAGAATGACGTAGTGGGACGTGTTGTCTGGTAGAGTCCCAGGGGGAGTCTACCGGGGGGCATCCTTACCGGGTGCCCGAACCACCTCGACTGGCTCCTCTCAATCCGCAGGAGCAGCGGCTCGACTTTGCGGCTCTCCCTGATTACCGAGCTCCTCATCCGATCACGGAGAGTGAGCCCGGAAAACCCTGCCGATAAACCTCATCTCGACCCCTTGTACCCGCGATCTCACCCTTTTGGTCATTGCCCAAAGCCCATGGTCATAGGTGAGGGTGGGAACGTAGATCAACCGGTAAACCGAGAGCTTTATTCGAGAACTCAGCTCCCGCTTCACACAGTGTGCTACTCGCGCTAACAGCACGCTGGATCTTTGTCGTTGTGTGTGTCTTTGTAGTTAGCGCTGCGCTACGAACCCGGCAACCAGAGTTCGATTCCCGCTCACGGCCACCAACACCGCTGATGATTTATCTGAACCGGTCCTGGGCCTCCCTAAGTCGACTCAGCTTCAAATGAGTACCTGGTGCGGTGTGTAAACATCGCCGCTGGGGAGACAAACGCGGCCGGGCGTGGTGCTGGCGACCCACCGCCTTGTGTGTCGTTTCGGCGTTGCATAGGTGCTGTGCGCGAACAGCACTTGCCCTACAGTCTGATAAGGCTACACGGAGGGGGGGGGGATCTTTGTCTTTGTGTGTCTGTCTCTGTGCTCTTCCGGCCTTGCATATGTAAAGACGACTTGACACATGAGATGGCACTTTATTGAAGGCATGTTCACTTGACACAGGCGGAGACCCCCACTGCGACAGCCCCGAGTCTCCCGCGCATCTCCCTTTTATACCGACCGAGGCCACGCCCCCTTCCCGAACCTTCTCGCTGACTGGACGCTCGCTCCACCGGCAGACTCCGTCCTCTTCCGTCACCTGACCTCGCTCCCTTCTCGATAATTCCCGTAGCCACCAGTCCTACGCACTCACAACTGACACCCCTGTCATTACCTCCCGTGACCACTCGTGCATTCACACTGTAGGCTGACTCCCCTGTCATTACCTCCTGTGGCCACTAGTCCATTCACACGCAGGCTGACTCCCCTGTCATTACCTCCCGTGGCCACTAGTCCATTCACACTGTATACTGACTCCCCTGTCACTACCTGTGGCCACTAGTCCATTCACACTGCAGGCTCTCCTGTCATTACCTCCCGTGGCCACTAGTTCACTCACACCGCATGCAGACGCCACTGTCATTACACATAGGTAGCTGCACTTGCCCCAACAGTCTGTTGAGGCTATACGGGGTATCTTTGTCTTCGTGTCGCCCTTGCCCGTCGCGACAGATCTTCCACATGACGTACGACCTGGCGAGCGCCGTGATGCGCATCATCAACCTCATCGCCATGATGCTGCTGCTGTGCCACTGGGACGGCTGCCTGCAGTTCCTCGTGCCCATGCTGCAGGACTTCCCAGACGACTGCTGGTTACCACCTCCCGCATGGTGGTACGGCCCGAGGAAAACAACAACAACACAATGGGCCAGCGCAATCACACACACCACTCGCATACAATGACCAGCACACACATACACCACTGGCACATAATGGGCAACACACACCACTTGCACACAATGGGCAACACACACACACCACTGGCACATAGTGGTCAACACACACACATCACTGTCACACAATGACCAGCACACACACCACTGGCACATAATGGGCAACACACACACACCACTGTCACACAATGACCANCACACACACACCACTGTCACACAATGGGCAACACACACACACACCACTGTCACACAATGCCAACACACACATACCACTGGCACATAATGGGCAACGCACACACACACATCACTGGCACACAATGACACACACACACACCACTGGCACACAATGGGCAACACACACACACACACCACTGTCACATAGTGGTCAACACACACACCCACTGTCACACAATGGGCAACACACACACACACCACTGTCACATAATGGCCANCACACACACACACCACTGGCACACAATGACCAGCACACACACCACTGTCACATAGTGGCAACACACACACACACCGCTGGCACACAATGACCAACACACACACACCCAATTACACACAATTACCAGCACACACACACCACTGTCACACAATGGCAACACACACACACCGCTGGACACATCATGGCCAGCAGCAGAGTGCATTCTGTAGGCTGGGGCAGGCCTGAGTGGGGTCTCGGTTCCTTATCTCAGTTTATATTTCATATTTGTAGAGCGCCGTTCCTCAAGCCACTTGAAGTAAGTGAAGAACATTTTTTTATTGCGCACTCTCATGAGTCCGCTCCGTCACAATGCTCATCGATCACACATTCAAGTGGGCTCTCTGATAACACCGGTGTGGAGTCTGTTGCAGAACTGGCTCCGACTCAGGGGTGGATCCCGCACGTGAGCTTGGTAGCGGTGCCCCAGCGTCTTTGGGCCAGAGACCCCCGAAAGTGCGCCGGCCGTATCACTGCGCGCGGGGTTTACGCGCGGGCGCAGCGGTGTAGTCGGGGTCGACTTGGGTCTATTGAAGCTCTGATAGTGTACTGTTTTTGAGTTGTACGCCTTTTGGCGTCATCTGGTCCAACAGCACTGGAGACTAGGCTCTAAGGAAAGCTGTCTGGGTGTGGACCAATCAACTTCAAGGACAGTGCATATCATTACCATTATCAGAGTTGTTTCTTTTGTTTGCATTTTACTGCTTGTGTTGCGGTTATTGCAAACATGATGCCTTGTAGAAAGGTGTCAGTTTTGTACCAGTTTAAAGGGTAAAAACTACTACTCTGATTATATATGTATTGTCCTTGAAACTGATTGGTCCACACCAAGGGACGGCTTTCTTTTGAGCTCGACCAATTGGTGCTCGACCAGAGGACGCCAAAAGACGTACAGCTCAAAGACAATGCACTATCAAAGTAATGAGGGCTCCGGGTGAGCATCTACACCATTAGACCTCCTTTACAGTACCAAAATATAATAATAGGGGGGACAACACGTTCGTTAACATTAACCGCGTGTGGCCTGAAAGATGAATATATATGACGTTTCGGTGATGGTCCTTCTGGTGTATTGTCTGATATGTCGCCTGTTATATAATCTTCTATGAAGGCCACACAATCAAATGATGTGAATGATGTACGTTTGTACGTCGAACTTCTTCGCACCGTACGTAGCCAACCGCGCTAATCGGAGGTGCGGGGGGAAGGACAAACAACTAAACACACAACAACAACAACAAGCAGTTCTAAAGAAAGTTAGTTTTTGTTTTCAATCTGCCGCAATGGTGCACAGAATAACGAAACAACTCAATGGATTGAGCCTCGTCTACTCGACGAACGGAAAACAACACGCGTAAAGTCGCAGTGAAGGACACGTGACAGACACGTGGCAGACACGTGACAGTGACGTGACAGTGATAGACACGTGACAGTGACACGTGCAGGGACACGTGACAGATTCCGTCCGATGTCAATGACAATCAGGGCGCTATTGTTACAGCAAGGTGAGAATCGCGGTGCACGTGGATGAATTGGAAGGTGATTTCGTTCAATAATCACAGTCACTTGGGCCCCAAAGTGAGAGGGCCAGGAGGTATGCAGTCAACAATGCTTGACTCAGGGACGAGGACGCCCCTGCCATGCATAGTCCCATGGGATGTTGGCTATCAACAACAAGGCAACTCCTATGACTAATTGGGAATGGGACGCAAGCGTAGGATTGATCACCCTGTCGCTGGCCGCCTTTGGGGAGGGTGTATAGTATGAAAGGCCGAAACACCCTAGGACCAAAGGTTACTACTGACGACGCGCTCCCCAAATTTCACCAGGCTCACTGTTCATGAACTCTTGGAAGTGCTTGCACAAAGGATAGTAACATCTCATCCTGTGTTCTTTGGAATCGTTATGTGTGGGCACGCAGTGAGGTTACCTCCACTCAAAGTCACGCAAATCGCTCCACGTCCCAGTTACTCCCGCAACTTTTGTCAAAATGTAACTTGCGCAACTCTTGGCTGGGTTGTTGTTGTTGTTGGCGTTTGTTCTGAATTACTTATTTCTCTTCCGAGTTTCAATTAAAACAAAACTTCAGGAGGCGGTGGGGGTGGTGCGGACGGGACGAGGGGAGGGGGCGGGTGGAGGGCGGGAGGGTGAACCACCAGCCGGATCTAAAAACTCGACTACAAACTAAAACTCGACTATAAACGAATTTTATTATTATTCCTTTGTCAAGGCGCCCTTCCTCCGCTAACCCAGCTTAAATATACGCTGCCAAGTTTGGTGGTGTTCATTCAGACGCTGTCTTTCCGACAGACCTGTTCTTTACCTGAGGACGGCTGCTTCGTTGTGGCTGAAACGTCGTGAGAATTGTATTTTATTATGTTTTATTTTTGTTATATTATTTCCCTTCTACGTGACTTTACCGAAAGAACCAAGAAGATAATTTTATTATGTTAACAGTTGTATAGCCCACTGAGCTATATAGAACGTTTTTAGAAGCCATCTGCCAGAAATGCGAGCTCAACGAAGTGGCTTATCACGTGGAAATTATAGCAGCAAATTACTCTAAAACGCACGGTGATTCTAAACGTGGAGGGAAACCCGAGGACCCGGAGAAAAATCCACACAACCACGGGGAGAAAGAGGGAGGGAGAGAGAGAGAGACGCCGAAAACTCCAAATATACAGGCGGGAGTGCCATGGTGGAACCCACGATGCTCCCGTGTGCCAGGTGAGGCAGTGGACGTCTCGCCTCCCTGGCACCCCAGCATTGCCTCCACCGGGTCAAAAATCAAATTTAGCATTTGCTAAATTCCTCTTGATATGCAAATTCATTTGTCAAGGCGCCCAGCTTATATATATGCTCCAAGCTCGTGTGCTGTTTCATTCAGACGCTGTCTACTCGACGGACCTGGTTTTCACCTGAGGACGGCTGCTTGCGTTGTGGCCGAAACGTCGTGAGAATTATTTTATTATGTTTTATTTTTATTATTTATACTTCCCTTCTACGTGACTTTACCGAAAGAACCAAGAAGATGAATCGCCCATCGTCCACCACCTGCCCAGAGGTCGCGATTGTAACCAAAACCACGTCACAAAAAAACCCCCCAGCCTTCCACCCCAACGGTGAAGCCAAGATCCCGACATAACTTGTCCTTGGCAAATACGGACGCCCGATTATGAACAGCTCCTACCGCCCCCCCGCCGCCACCCCGACTGAAAAGAACAAACGACGCCTCTCGCACGGGGCGAGGAGAGGCGTTGCAGAAGTTCATTGAAATGCGAGAGGGCGAGCCTTGTTAGTCTCCCCGTGGAGGGCTCGGGCTGGCGAGAGAGATTCCGAGCGCTCCACAGACGACAATGTCGCGTACCCGCCTCGCAGGAATTCCACCCCCACCCCCCGCAGCCCCCATCCCTATCCCAGCCCCCCCCCCACTCACCACAGCCCCCCTTACTACCACCCCCCAGCCTCCCCCACACCCTCCTCTCCCCAGCTCTACTTCCACCCAGCCCCCCCCCTTCCCCAGTTCTTCACCCACCCACCCAGCCCCCCCACTCCCCCAANCCCCTCCCCCAGCTCTACCTCCACCAGCTCCCCTCCCCCCAGTTCTTCACCCCCCTCCCAGCCCCCCTCCCCCTACCCCAGTTCTTCATCCACCCAGCCCCCCTTCCCCCGCTCCCCCTCCCCCAGTTCTTCATCCCCCCCCCTCTCCCCAGCCCCCCTCCCCCAACCCCCTTCCACCCAGCCCCCCCCCCCCAGCTCTACCTTTACCCAGCCCCCCTTCCCCCCGCTCCCCTCCCCCAACCCCTCCCCCTCCCCCAGCTCTACCTCCACCAGNCCCCCCCCTTCCCCCGCTCCCCTCTCACCCCCGCCGAGTATAATGGGCTGTGATTGTGTCCACGCGTCGTTTGACCGTGGGGGGTGGGCGATCTAAACTAAGCTAAATAAAAGTTCACTATTTTTATTTATCTTACAAGGTATAACCCCCCCTCCCCGAAGCGACATGTGCTGTCACAAAATGATAGCGAAACGAGGTTTAGTGGTTTATCATCATCGCGTGAATTAATCATAAAACTCGTCCGTGTTGAGTCTCGATGTGAAGGTGCGGGAGGGGGGAGGAGGGGGGGGAGGAGGAGGGTGGGTGGAGGAAACCGGAGGATGACGCGGAGGATAATCCACGCGAGCCAAGGGGACATGGAACAAGTTCGAGCTTCGGATAATTCTCGAGCTGGGGAGCGTTGGAGGAGGANGGGGGGGGGGAAGAGGTTGTCTAGACAATTTTATTAAACATTTTTATTTTATTTTTATTTTCTATCTACGTGACTTTACCGAAAGAACCAAAGAAATTTTTTGAAAAAATGTGTCCAGACAAGGTTTCGACATTCGATGTCTCATCAGCAGAGTCAGGTTTGCTTCTAGATTTGAAGCTTTCGTGACTGCAAGGATTCATATTCTTAGGTTTTTTCGGTAAAGTCACGTAGGTAAAAAATTAAAATTAATAAAGTAAAATAAAATAAAAATCACGACGTTTCGGAGGCAACACAAGCTTCCGTCTTCAGGTGGAACCGATGCCAGCAAGCCCCTTGACAGCCACACCACGGCGAGGAGAGACACACAGCGAAGAGGACACAGCGAAGAGGAGGACACACAGCGAAGAGGAGGACACACAGCGAAGAGGAGGACACACAGCGAAGAGGAGNCACACAGCGAAGAGTANGAACAGTGGGTAGACGGGTAAACTACTTGCTGCACGCACCGCCCCGGCCGCCCTGGGTGGGATCTGGCGCGCAGCGTGACGCCGGAGTGANCCCGGAGTGATCCGCTAACCCGAGACGCGCGGCGCCGGATTCCGGGCGTGCAGAGACACGCCCGGAGTTGACGCTTCTCACACANACTACCNTACTCACACTCACACNCACTCACAGCGCACTCACATCACACACACTCACACACACTCACACTCACTCCTANTCACACTCACACACAGCTCACACTCACCCCTACTCACACTCACACACACTCACACTCACTCCACTCACACACACTGACCCACACACTCANCCACACTCACCCCTACTCACACTCACCCCTACTCACACACACACACTCACCCCTACTCACACTCACACACACTCACACGCACTCACACTCACTCACACACACTCACACACACTCACACTCACTCCTACTCACACACACACTCACACTCACCCTACTCACACTCACACACACTCACTCACACTCACCANACACTCACACACACTGCCCACANACTCATCACACTCACCCCTACTCACACTCACCCCTACTNACACACACACACTCACACACACTCACCCACACTCACACGTGGGTATACTCACCCCACTNACACACACTCACCCACTCACACTNACTGGCACACTCACTCACACTCATCCCCTACTNACACTCACACACCTCACACTCACACACACTCACCCACACTTCACACTCACACACACACTCACCCCTATTCACACTCACCCACACCCACTCACTCACACTCACACACACTCACCCACACACTTATCCAACTCACCCTACTCACACTCACCCACACTCACACACACTCCTACTCACACTCACCCCTACTCACACTCACCCCTACTCACACACACTCGCACTCACTCCTCCACACTCACCCACACTCACCCCTACTCACACTCACTCGCACACACACACTCANCCCACACACTCACCCCTACTCACCCCTACTCACACTCACCCACACACACTCACACTCACCCCTACTCACACTCAAACACACTCATACTCACCCCTACTCACACTCACCACACTCACTCACACAAACTCACCCCTACCACACTCACCCACACTCACCCCTACTCACACTCACCCACACCCACACTCACCCTACTCACACTCCCCAACACTCACTCACACACTTATCCACACCCACACATCACACTCACCCACACTCACCCACCGACACTCACCAACACACACAACAACAACCGCCATTCGCCACTAAGTGGCGGTGACACCACGGCGCTTGTGCCAGGCTGTGCACGTTAAGGCCACGTGAAGTGTCGAACGCCCGCCGGCAGGAGGTCACGCACACCCAGGTGCCACGGGTCGACTGACTGAGATGACTGAGATGACTGACCGATGGACCACCTGTGCCCCCTACTGTGCCGACTTGCTGTGCTTTAGCCACCCAGCGCTCCGCTCGTTGTTGTGAGCGTCGCTCCTCTGCCCCTTACCGTCACCACCACACTCACCCACTCACACTCACCCACACTCACCCACCACACTCACCCACCCACACCCACCCATACACCCACCACACACACACACCACCCACCCACACCCACCCACCACACCACCACTCACCCACACACACCCACACTCACCCACCCACACTCACCCACCCACACCCACCCACCCACACTCACCCATCCACCACACCCATCCACACACAAACCCACACTCACCCACACACACCCACACTCANCCACCCACCCACACTCACCCACACCCACCCACCCACACTCACCCATCCACCCACACCCATCCACACACACCCACCTACACTCACCCACACACACACCCACCACACTCACCACACTACCCACACACACTCACCCACACACACACCACACACCCCACCCACCCACACNCACCACCCACACTCCACACNCACCACNCACCCACACTCACGCGCCACCCACACTCACACACTCACCCACCACACACACTCACCCACACACACCACCCACACTCACCCACCACACACACCACCCACGCTCACCCACCCACACTCACCCACCCACACTCACCCACCCACACTCACCCACACACACTCACCCACTCCACCCACACCCACCCACCACCCACACTCACCACCCACACTCACCCACCCACCCACACACACTCACCCACCCACCCACACTCACCCACCCACACTCACCCACCCACCCACACCACTCACCACCCACACTCACCCACCCACACTCACCCACACACACTCACCCACACACACTCACCCATCCACCCACACCATCCACACACACCCACCGACACTCACTCACCCACACTCACCACCACACTCACCCACCCACACCCACCCCACTCACCCACCCACACTCACCCACCCACCCCACCCACACTCACCCACACCCACACTCACCCACCACACTCACTCACCCACCCACACTCACCCACCACCACACTCACCCACCCACCTACCCACCCACACACACCCACACACTCACCCACCCCACACCCACCCACANCCACCCACACTCANCCACCCACACACACCCACCCACACTCACCACACCCCACCCACACTCACCCAACCACACTCACCCACCCACACTCACCCACACTCACCCACCACACTCACTCACCCACACCCACCACACTCACCCACCCACACTCACCCACCCACCACACTCACCCACCCACACATCCACACACACTCACACCACCCACCCACACTCACTCACCCACGCTCACCCACCACACTCACCCACCCACACTCACCCACCCACACTCACCCACCACACTCACCCACCCACACACACCCACCCACACTCACCCACAGCGCCGCTGTTCACCACACGCACGGCGAGATTGCCGGAGGGGGGGGGGATGGAAGCGATCTTTGGATTTGCGTTACTTAGCGATGTCGCCGCTTGCTGGCCACCGCATCGCTCCCCTCGTGTGCAACAGTGCCGGCTTTTACGAGTCGATGCTATTCCTCGTTCACTAACAGCACTTGTCCCCACACCCCCCGTGAAGGCTACACGGGCGACCTTTGTCATTGTGTCCCGCCGCAGAACGTGTCGTGGGAGATGCAGTACTCGTACGCCCTCTTCATGGCCATGAGCCACATGCTGTGCATCGGCTACGGGCAGCAGGCGCCCTCCAGCATGTCCGACGTGTGGCTCACAATGCTGAGCATGATTGTGGGCGCCACGTGCTACGCCATGTTCATCGGGCACGCCACGGCGCTCATCCAGTCGCTCGACTCGTCGCGACGCAGTACCAGGAGAAGGTGCGTGGGGGCATTGAGGGTCCCCCCTCCCCTTGCCCCCTCCTCCATCTCCCCTCCGGGGGGTGGGGGGATTGTGACGTTGCTNGGGTATCTAAAATCAGCCGCGTGAAGCTTTTCGAGGGGTCCCCCTTGGAGGAATGCCTCTGAGATTTGTTGTCTAATATCGCAATGGAAATACAGGGACGCCTCTACTCACGAACTGTCAGAGATACGAACAAGGCTGGTGCGTATGTCCAGTTGCCTGTTCGGATCGAGAGTCGTGAGTTCAACCGCAGCGCAATAGACGGCGGTGGTGGCGTCTACATCTGCGGAACGTGAAGTGCCAGCGGCATCTACGTCTGCAGGAGATTACACAACTTTTAAAGCCATTCCCCGTGTTGAGTGTACACGCCGTACAACGCGTTTCGAATCGACAGGAGTAAAGATGGAACTTACGAACAAATCGAGTTACGAGCAGTACCTCTGGAACCTAATTCGTTCGTAAGAAGAGGAGACCCTGTAACCGTATTCTTAGGTTTTTTCGGTAAAGTCACCTTTACCTACGTGACTTTACCGAAAAAACCTAAGAATATGAATACTTGCAGTCACGAAAGCTTCAAATCTAGAACCCTGTAACCGTTTAAGTCCGGTTTTTTGTTAAACCCACAGTCTCTTTATTTTTCAACCGATTATGTAAAAACTTGCAACTTCGTGCCGTTGTTTAATTATTATTCATTTCGTATTCGGAGGTCGCCACCCGCCCGCACGCCGCACCCCTCGCAATGAGAGGCCCCAAGCGGTGGCTCGCTCAGCCTCGGCCTACATCCGGCTCTGGGCGATTCTAATCGTCGACACCGTCATCATCACTATCATCCTCATCAGCAGCGATGACCCGTCACCTCTCACCTTTGACGCGGGTGAACCGCTTGACCCCACATTGACCAGTCGACCCCATGCGCATCACTAACACGTTGACCCATTGACCCCATGCGCATCGCTAACACATTGACCCATTGACCCCTGTGCATCACTGACACGTTGACCCCCCCCCATTGACCCGTTGAGAGATTGACCGCCCTGTGCATCGCTGACCATTGACCCCCATGTGCATCATTGACACGTTGACCACCCCTCCCCCATTGACCCGTTGACCCCGATGTGCATCACTGACACGTTGACCCTTCATTGACCAGTTGACCCCTGTGCATCGCTGACCCATTGACCCCACGCGCATCACCAACACGTTGACCGCCCCCCCCCCATTGACCCCTGTGCATCGCTGACACTTTGACCCGTCGACCTGATGACCCCCCCTCCCTCTGCCTAACTGACACATTGACCTCCCACTGACCAGATTAGCACCACGGGGCTCACAGCGATGACGTCACATTTGCTTGAGACTGATGACGCACGGGGGACTTCCTCGCAATTCCAATTGCCCCGTGCTGGAGCTCCTGATTGGTTGCAGTCGCCCGCGGAACCTTCACCGTACTCGGAATTTACACTATGAGACCTCCTTTACCAGTGGCGAAATATAATAGTAGGTTTTTACCCTTTAAACTGGTACAAAACGGACACCTTTATACAAGGCATCATGTTTGGAATAACCACAAATCAAGTAGTCAAAATACAAACAAAAGAAACAACTCTGATGATGATAATGATTTTGTACCAGTTTAAAGGGTAAAAACCTACTACTATATTTTGCCACTGGTAAAGGAGGTCTCATAGTGTAAATGCTTACCCGAGCTCTCAATACTCTGATAGTGCGCTGTTTTTGAGTTGTACGCCTTTTGGTGTCATCTGGTCCAACACCAATAGAGACTAGGCTCTAAGAAAAGCTGTCTCGGGTGTGGACCAATCAACTTCAAGGACAGTGCATATCATTATCATCATCAGAGTTGTTTCTTTTTGTTTGCATTTTGACTGCTTGTGTTGTGGTTATTGCAAACATGATGCCTTGTATAAAGTGTCAGTTTTGTACCAGTTTAAAGGGTAAACACCTACTATTATTGTACTCGGAATTGTAAACGCTGCGGGGTTTACCTTCCAACACACCGACAACAACAACAACAACAAACCCGGCGTGCTGAAGCGGCCGGCGAATTTGGCCACGTTTTGTTTGCGGCGACGAGGCCTCGCCAATCGGCTGTGTCGGGGGCGGCGATGGCTTTAGTGGCAACCCCCTCCCTCCCCAAAATAACCCCTTTAGCACGGACCCCCATTGACCGGTCGACCCCCTTGAGCCGCTGACCCGCCGTTGACCGTTGACCTATTGACCCCCCGCGTGCAGTACAAGCAAGTGGAGCAGTGCATACCGTACCGACCCGCCGCTGACCCCTTGACCTGTTGACCTATTGACCCTCCGTGTGCAGTGCAAGCAAGTGGAGCAGTGCATATCATTCCAATCCGTCGTTGACCCGTTGACCTATTGACCCCCGCGTGCAGTACAAGCAAGTGGAGCAGTGCATACCATACCGACCCACCGCTGACCCCTTGACCCGTTGACCTATTGACCCCCGTGTGCAGTACAAGCAAGTGGAGCAGTGCATGCCGACCGACCCGTCGCTGACCCCTTGACCCGTTGACCTATTGACCCCCGCGTGCAGTACAAGCAAGTGGAGCAGTACATGTCGTTCCACAAGCTGCCGGCGGAGCTGCGCCAGCGCATCCACGAGTACTACGAGCACCGCTACCAGGGCAAGATGTTCGATGAGGACAACATCCTGGGGAGCTCAACGAGCCGCTCCGACACGTGAGCGCGAGACGCGTCGCCGTCATCGCCACCGCTATCACCATCACCGTCACCATCTCTATAAACATCATCATCACCATCTATATCACCATCGCCATCGCTATCACCATCGTCATCACCATCTATATCACCATCACCGTCACCATCTCTATCACCATCGTCATCACCATCTCTATCACCATCGTCATCACCATCTCTATAACCATCGTCATCACCATCTCTGTCACCATCGTCACCGCCATCTCTATAAACATCGTCATCACCATCTCTATCACCATCGTCATCACCATCTCTATAAACATCGCCACCGCCATCTCTATAAACATCGTCATCACCATCTCTATAACCATCGTCATCACCATCTCTATAAACATCGCCACCGCCATCTCTATAAACATCGTCATCACCATCTGTATAACCATCGTCATCACCATCTCTATAAACATCGCCATCACCATCTCTATCACCATCGTCATCACCATCTCTATCACCATCGTCATCACCACCATCACCGCCGCCGTGGTCACCGGTCACCACGAACCACGTGCCCGCCCTTGACCGCAGGAGATCGTCAACTACAACTGCCGCAAGCTCGTCGCCTCCATGCCGCTGTTCGCCAACGCGGACCCCAACTTCGTGACGGCGATGCTCACCAAGCTGCAGTTCGAGGTGTTCCAGCCGGCGGACTTCATCGTGCGCGAGGGCACCATCGGCAAGAAGATGTACTTCATCCAGCACGGCGTCGTCAGCATCATCACCAAGGCCAACAAGGAGACGAAGCTCTCCGACGGCTCCTACTTTGGAGGTCGGTCCACGCGAGGGCGAGAGGGGGGGTTCAGGAGGAGGAGGGGGGAGGGTTCAGGAGGAGGGGGAGGGAGGCAGGGAGGAGGGAGGGAGGGTTCAGGAGGAGGAGGGAGGGAGGAGGAGACGGAGGGAGAGGTTCAGGAGGAGGGGGGGGGGTTCAGGAGGAGGAGGTCAGGAGGGAGGGATCAGGAGGAGGAGGGAGGAGGGAGGGAAGGAAAGGGAGGTTCAGAATGAGAAGGTCAGGAGGGGGGGGTAGAAAGGGAGGGANGGAGGGAAGGAGGGGAGGGAGGGGTTCAGGAGGAGGGAGGGGAGGGAGGCAGGGGAGGGAGGGGTTCAGGAGGAGGAGGAGGTCAGGAGGTCAGGAGGGAGGAATGGATGGAGGGAGGGAGGGGACGGAAAAGGAGGTTCAGGATGAGAAGGTCAGGAGGGGGGGGATGGAGAGGGAGGGAATTTCAGGAGGAGGACGTGAGGAGGAGGAGCCTCAGGAGGAGGAATAAATAAATAAGCGGACGATCAGGCGCCTGCTTCTGCACACCCCCTTCGCACGATCTGCCGCAACACAAACTTGTTTTTTTACACATCCCATCGGCCGTCTGGTCGTGACATGAGTGAGGCAGCGTTCGGTTCAACGCGAGACAAATCTCTGGAGCGGTTTCGCTCCAGAGATTTGTCTCGCGTTGAGGTGGCCCTCGCTTTTGAACCAGGAGCTATTCCTGCTAGGAGTCTCTGCTGACGATGGCGAAGATGACAAAGATGACACCGATAATGATGATGATGCCGATGATGCCGATGATGCTGCGCACGTAAGAGATCTGCTGCTGATGATGATGCCACTGTTTATGATGATGATAACGGGTGAAACTGATGATGATCTGCTGATGATGATTATGACACTGATGATGTATGCTTCTGCTGATGAAGCTGCTGATGTTTCTTCCGATGATGCTAATGATGATGCTGATGATCCTGATGCTACTGCTGCTGATGATGATGCTGCTGCTGATGATCTTGCTGCTGTTGATGATGATGTTGCTGCTGATAATGCTGTTGATGATGATAATGATGCTGCTGCTGATGATGATGATAATGATGCTGCTGTTGATGATGATGGTGCTGATGATGCTGCTGTTGTTGTTCATGATGATGATGCTGCTTCTGCTGATAATGATGCTGCTGATGATGCTGCTGCTGATGATGATAATGATGCTGCTGCTGATGATGAAACTGCTGCTGATGCTGCTGCTGATGATGATGCAGCTGCTGATAATGCTGATGCTGCTGCTGAGAATGCTGATGCTGTTGATGATGATAATGCTGATGATGCTGATGCTGCTGCTGCTGATGATGATGCCGACGGCGACGCTGCGCGTGCAGAGATC
This sequence comes from Lethenteron camtschaticum, assembly GCA_018977245.1. Lineage (NCBI taxonomy): Eukaryota > Metazoa > Chordata > Hyperoartia > Petromyzontiformes > Petromyzontidae > Lethenteron > Lethenteron camtschaticum. Next base: position 3,741,303 of record MU249615.1, read on the forward strand.
TGCCTGCTGACGCGCGGCGCCGCACGGCGAGTGTGCGCGCCGACACGTACTGCCGCCTCTTCTCGCTCTCCGTGGACCACTTCAACGAGGTGCTGGAGGAGTACCCCATGATGCGGCGAGCCTTCGAGACCGTGGCCATCGACCGCCTCGACCGCATCGGTGAGATGCCCTCGCCGGGGGCGGTGGGGGAGAGAGGCACGTGGGGAGACACGTGGCGGTGGGGGAGACACGTGGGGAGACGTGGGGTGACGTGGGGCGATACGTGGGAGACGTGGGGAGACTGGGGTGAGATGTGGGGAGATGTGGAGAGACGCGGGGGAGACGTGGGGTGATGTGGAGAGACGCGGGGAAACGCAGGGAGACGTGGGTGATGTGGGGAGACGCGGGGAAATGCGGGGAGACACGTGGGGTGACATGGGTGAGACGTGGGGTGAGACCTGGTGAAAGACATGGGGAGACGTGGGGAGACTGGGGTGAGATGTGGGTAGATGTGGAGTGACCTGGGGAGAGATGCGGGGAGAGACGCTGGGAGATGCGGGTGAGACTTGGGGAGACGTGGAGAGACGTGGGGTGAGACCTGGTGAAAGACGTGGGGAGACTGGGGTGAGATGTGGGAGATGTGGAGTGACCTGGGGAGACGTGGGGAGAGACTTGGGGGTAGAGTGGGGTGAGGAAATGCACCACATAACACACACAAAGATTCCCGTATAGACTTAACAGACTGTTGGGGCAAGTGCTGCTAGCGAGCACCTATGAAGGCCAACACGGTACACGAGGGGGTGGGTGGCCAGCACCACGCCCGGCCGCCTTTGTCTCCCTAGTGACGATGTTTACACACTGCACCAGGTACTCTTTTGAGGCTGAGTCGACTTAGGGCCAGAACTGGTTCAGACAATCTTCACTGAACGGGAATCGAACCCGGGTCGCCGGGTAGCGCGCTAACCACTACACTACCGCTCCCACAACACACAACAGCACGCACACACAGAAACACACACACACACACACAACCACACACACAGACACACACAACAACACACACAGACACACACAATCACACACACAGACACACTCACACACACAGACGCACACACACACACACACACACACACAGACACACTCACACTCACAACCNCACACACACACACAGACACACTCACACACACAGACACACTCACACACACAGACACACACAAACACCACACAACACACNCAAGAACACACACAGACACACAGACACACAACGCACACAGCGCTGCGCCGCTGTCTCCGGGCACTATGAATGTTTTATTTCGCGGGGCATCAGCGTCGTTCATTATGACTATGAATGTTTTATTGAGAACCTTCAAGGGAGAAGCAAACGCCCTTCGTCGCCCGCCGCCCACTCCCCCATCAGTTGTCGTCACCGCCGCCTCCGCCGCGATTGAGAAAGTCAGCGGCCGACAAGAAATTGACGGCCCCTTTACCAACAGCAACAACCAAACAAAGCAAGCAAGCACTCACAACGCATTTGTCAAGAAGAAGAAGAATACAAAAACGCGTGTGGCGTGGAAGAAAGGAAATATTTATTTAATCGGCGACGTTTCGGGCAACGGCCCTTCTCGACAGCAACCAGAGAGAGCGAACGGAGAGGTTGTGGAGGTTGTTGGCTTAGAGGGCCACGTGGCGATGTCCGTTCTGTTCCGAACCGTTGCACCCGTCTCGACGTCTCTGCCCGTTTGTTTCTTTTTTAGCAATACATTTTGAGTAACATTTTTAGTAACANTTTTTTAGTAACATATTTTAGTAAAAATTTTTAGTAACATTTTAGTAACATTTTTTGTAAAAATTTTAGTAACACATTTTTGTAACATATTTTTAGTAACACATTTTAGTAACACATTTTAGTAACATTTTAGTAACATTTTTAGTAACAATTTTTAGTAACATATTTTAGTAAAAAATTTTGTAACATTTTTTAGTAACATTTTAGTAACATTTTTTGTAAAATTTTAGTAACACATTTTTGCAACATATTTTTAGTAACACATTTTAGTAACACATTTTTGTAACATATTTTAGTCACATTTTTAGTAACGTATTTAGTAACACATTTTTAGTAACATTTTTAGTAACACATTTTAGTATCACATTTTAGTAACATTTTTAGTAACATATTTTTAATAACACCTTTTAAGTAACATTTTAGTAACANTTTTAGTAACATATTTTAGTAACATTTTTAGTAACATTTTTAGTAACATTTTAGTAACATTTTTAGTAACACATTTTTGTAACATATTTTATAACACATTTTAGTAACACATTTTTAGTAACATATTTTAGTAACATTTTTAGTAACGTATTTAGTAACACATTTTTTGTAACATTTTTAGTAACACATTTTAGTAACACATTTTTGGTAACATTTTTAGTAACATTTTTAGTAACATTTTAGTAACATTTTTAGTAACACATTTTTGTAACATATTTTTAGTAACACATTTTAGTAACACTTTTTAGTAACATATTTTAGTAACATTTTTAGTAACGTATTTAGTAACACAGTAACATTTTTAGTAACACATTTTAGTAACACATTTTTAGTAACATTTTTAGTAACATATTTTAGTAACACCTTTTAAGTAACACATTTTAGTAATATTTTTAGTAACATATTTTTAGTAACATTTTTAGTAACATATTTTAGTAACACATTTTTTGTAACATATTTTAGTAACGCATTTTTAGTAACACATTTTAGTAACATTTTTAGTAACATTTTAGTAACACATTTTTAATAACATTTTTTGTAACACATTTTTGTAACATATTTTTAGTAACACATTTTTAGTAACACATTTTAGTAACATATTTTAGTAACACATTTTAGTAACATATTTTTAGTAAAAATTTTTGTAAAATTTTCTTTGGGTCTTTCGGTAAAGTCACGTAGATATTTTCACAGAAAACGATGACGTTTCGATCGCAACACAAACGGTCGTCATCACAACGTGTGTGTACGTGTTTTTTAAACTTTTTTTTTATAAAAATGTTTTTAATAACACGTATTTTAGTAACATGTCTTTTAGTAATGTTTTTTAGTAACACATGTTCTAGTAATACGTCTTTTAGTAGCAGTTTTTTTAGTAACAGGTCTTTTACTAACACCGTTTAAATCATAATTACATATATAGAGCGGCTCTTCATCATGATTATTTTTATAATAAATTTTAATCATTAACAATCAATTTATTTTTCTATTTAAATAGTCAATTTTACTAATTTATTATTAAAACTCTCTTATAATTTTAATAATTAGGACTCACACATTCTACCTGTCCCCCTCTTGTTAAAATCACGAATGGTTGCGCGCAGCCACGAGGGCCAAACGTCTCGTCCAATCACAGCGGCCGTTGCTGAGCGGCCGTCTGACCAATGGGGGGCGTGCACCTTGCAGCGCATGCTCGTGATGGCGCCTGAGCAGCCGCTGCATTACCCTCTCCCTGAGCGCGAGACCAACAATTACAACGTTGATCGTAATTATAATAGTTACCACTATTGTTAGCACACTTACATGCTTATAATCGTAATAAACAGGCTATCACTTGTGTCGTAAGGCGCGTTCTCACGCGCAGAGGGCGGGCATGGTTGTGCTGAACAGCGCTAGCAGGTGAGAACCGTGATCACGATTACCATTTAAAGTATAATTCTCACATTTGTAATGACGACTTCGACGCGCTTGTCTTGAGATGGTTTCTGTATTAAGGAGCCGCGTGATCACACTCGGATAGGCGGAGACCCCCACTCTGACAGCCCCGAGTCTCCCGCGCATCTCCCTTTTATACGGTCCGAGGCCATGCCCCCATTTCCGAACCTTCTCGCTGATTCTAGACCGCTCGCTCTACCAGCAGACTCCACCGTCCTCTTCCGTCACCTGGCCACGCTCCATTCTCGATCATTCCCATAGCCACCAGTCCCTTCGTACTGCAAGCCGACTCCCCTGTCAATACCTCCCGTAGCCACCAGTTCCTTCGTACTGCAAGCCGACTCCCCTGTCATACCTCCCGTAGCCACCAGTCCCTTCGTACTACAGGTTAACTCCCACATCATTACCTCCCGTGGCCACTAGTCCATTCGTACTGCAGGCTGACTCCCCTGGCATTACCTCCTGTGGCCACTAGTCTATTCGCACTGCAGGCTGACTCCCCTGTCATTACCTCCCGTGGCCACTCGTCCATTCGTACTGCAGGCTGACTCCCCTGTCATTACCTCCCGTGGCCACTAGTCCATTCGCACTGCAGGCTGACTCCCCTGTCATTACCTCTCGTGGCCACTAGTCTATTCGTACAGCAGGCTGACTCCCCTGCATTACCTCCCGTGGCCACCAGTAACGTCACACTGCAGGCTGACTCCCCTGTCATTACCTCCCGTGGCCACTCGTCCATTCGCACTGCAGGCTGACTCCCCTGTCATTACCTCCGTGGCCACTAGTCCACTCACACTGCAGGCTGACTCCCCTGTCATTACCTCTCGTGGCCACTATCCACTCACACTGCAGGCTGACTCCCCTGTCATTACCTCCCGTGGCCACTAGTCCATTCGCACTGCAGGCTGACTCCCCTGTCATTACCTCCCGTGGCCACTCGTCCATTCGTACTGCAGGCTGACTCCCCTGTCATTACCTCCCGTGGCCACTAGTCCATTCGCACTGCAGGCTGACTCCCCTGTCATTACCTCCCGTGGCCACTATCCACTCACACTGCAGGCTGACTCCCCTGTCATTACCTCCGTGGCCACTAATCCACTCACACTGCAGGCTGACTCCCCTGTCATTACCTCCGTGGCCACTATCCACTCACTGCAGGCTGACTCCCCTGTCATTACCTCCCGTGGCCACTAGTCCATTCGCACTGCAGGCTGATTCCCCTGTCATTACCTCCCGTGGCCACTCGTCCATTCGTACTGCAGGCTGACTCCCCTGTCATTACCTCCCGTGGCCGCTAGTGCATTCCTAGTGCATTCGTACTGCAGGCTGACTCCCCTGTCATTATCTCTCGTGGCCACTAGTCCACTCACACCGGAGGTTGACTCCCTGTCATTACACATTTAAATAGTGGCTCTTCATCGTGATCAAAGGTTTTTAATTATAATTACATCTACATACAGCTGTTCATCGTGATCATGATTACATTTAAATAATTTGTATTACATTTATAAAGCGGCTCTTCATCGTGATCATGATTAGCATTTAAATTATTGTAAAATTTATATAGTGGGTTTTCATCGTGATCATGATTACTATTTTAATTGTATTACATCATATAGCGGCTCTTCATTGGACCATGATTACCATTTAATGTATAATTACATCGAAATATCGGCTCTTCGTCAAGGATCTCAAAGTGCTGACAGGACACAGCAGCAGTCGACATTCGGCATGAATTATAATATAAATACATTGAAAAATAGTCTTAAATGAACTTAACCTTTTATTGAGCGCCTTAGTAATTACAAAAGAAGCTACATTCTGTCTCGTTGACATGAATACTAACGTGTTCTTGTGCACGCTGCCTACGCTGTCGAGATATATACACCGCTGTGCGTACGTGCGCATTGGTTATCACATTGCGGTCCATGCCTGTGTGCATTGCCGTCTGGCATACACTACAGACCCCAGCAATCGCAAATCCTACAACTGAACGCACTGTGACCCTGTCGCCTTGCTCGGAATGTCACTTCACTCCACTGTCACAGAGCAATGCGCAACGCTTTCAATTACCTGTCGGTTCAACGGCTTGCGCATAAGGCCAAGCCCGCACCATTTCCATCTCAAGACGCTCGTGTGACAATGGTTGCCACTTCGGGTGCAGTCTTCGGTGCTTGTCAATCGTGGCCCCCTGCCGTGGCAATGCAGCAATTTTCACCGCTCGAGACGAGTGCCTCGGATGCCCGTAGGAACATCGATAACTTTGTCATTCCACTGCGGGAGGGTGACGGCCTCAAGTGCGGATAGACGTATCGTGACAACTCCGCATGTAAACACAACGTTCGGCTCCCAGCCGGCCAGCCCCTTGACAACCTGCGCGTACATGGTGAGCAGGCCCGACTGACCGTTACTTCTAGATTTGAAGCTTTCGTGACTGCAAGGATCATACTCTTAGTTCTTTCGGTAAAGTCACGTAGGTAAAAAATGAAATTAAAATTAATAAAATAAAACAATAAAAAATTAACCCGTAAAACAAAGTTTTTCACTATAAATCCTTTATATGCGTGGCGGCTAGAGTCGTCTCGTCCTGGCTTGAGATGGCTGCCACCTATGGGTCAGTTGATTGCCTGCCAGCATTAAGCAATTGGTAATTAAATTTTTTTTTCCCTAAACAGTGTAAAATTTTGGGAAAATTATTTTTACGAAAATAATTGTCACGCACAACGAGTCTGTGTGGAAAATGTCAGCTCGATTGGATCACGGAAGTGGGTTAAAAAACGACCGAAAGATGTGCACGATCGTAAGCAGCAAGCAAGCAAGTGAACTTAATATAAAGGATTAAAAAAATCACGACGTTTCGGAGGCAACACAAGCTTCAGGTGAAGACGGAAGCTTGTGTTGCCTCCGAAACGTCGTGATTTTTATTTTTTTTATTAATTTTATTTCATTTTTGACCGTTACTGTTCCCGGCTCAGATCTGCTTTACTTTCGAGGTCCAAAACATCGGCCACATTCCAAGTCTGGGTGATTTCTTCATAGCTTGAGGGTATACATATTTTCTTTAACACGTGAGGCTTTCGCGAGCAATATTATTGAAAATAAAGTTTTTGGGTTAGATCGCGTATTTATAAATGTGTCGTAACCCTCCACCACCCGACACGGCCAATCAGCAAAAAAGTTCACGTTGACAAAAGACAAATAGTTCACTGCTTTAGCCCACCGGTGTGTTGAAGAGTGAATCCACAACATTTACAATTTTTTGAGTAGACGTTTCGCTGGTAATTACATCCAGCATCATCGGGCAATTTCCGTCACTGTTCCGGCTAAAGCAGTGAACTATTTGTCTTTTGTCAACGTGACACTTTTTTACTGATTGGCCGTGTGGGTGGTGGAGGGCTACGACACATTTATAAACAACGCGATCTCACCCAAAAACGTTTATTATGAATAATATTTCTTTACTGGTCTTCAGAGTTGACATCGTGCCGTGGCGAGATGTTTACTAACCTCGCCTGGTATATGGGAGGTTCCTGAGTTTCATCCTAACCCTGACGCCTGCAAATTTCCATTTGCATGTTCACATAAAAAATTGCATAAACAGAGAGACGAGATTGCTCCATCATTTCTTTGCCGCCCTTCAACATTATGTAAGCTGACTATGCAAATGACCACATTTACGGTCAAGACTTTGTTAAGTTAACGACAATGGGACTACAACTTTAAAAAAAGGAATTAAAAAAGTGTTTCAGTGCACACACTTTTGTTTGCACTCAAAAGTAGAAAATCAATAATTTTGACCCCAGAATAAATCCAATTTCATGTGCCGAATTAAAGTGGATGGCTCGCATAAAGACAATTAAGCATCTCGAACGGATGCCACCCACTGTATTCAGCACATCAAAATTTGACTAATTCTGGGTCAAAATCATTTATTTTCTACTTGTGAGTGCGAATTGAAGCGTGTGCATTGAAGACACTATATTTTTACCTATATTCTTTTAATAATTCAAGACGTCGGTTTCTGTCTAAGAGCAAACACGGGAATTTGTTCACCGGAGAGGCTTTTTGACAAATTTGCACCGTGCCCCTCGCTCTCCCCCCTCTCCTTTGCTCTCTATTTCGCTCTCTCTTGCTCGCTCGCTCTCCCTCACTCTCTCTTCCTCACTCTCCATCGCTCTCTCTCTCTCCCTCGCTCTCATTCGCTCGCCCTTTGCGAAAGTCATATTTTGTTAATGGGGCTCGCAATGTCATCTGCGTCAGCACAATCCGTTACTGTTATTGTTGAGCGGAGGCACGGAAAATAACAGCAGCAGCAACGACGCCAACACACAGAGAGGGCGGCCAGCGTGTGTGGAGATGGAACAACGGAATGTGCCGGTGCTGTGGTGAATTGTTACATCGCAAAGTGATTGCCGCAAATGAACCACAATACCACGCCGATTTCTGTTTGTTTTTTCGGTAAAGTCACGTACAAATAAATAAAATAACATAATAATAGAATACGACGTTTCGATTGCAACACAAGCAACCATCATCGGGTACAAATGAATGAGAAAACAAACATAGTAAACTTGTAAATATAATGCAATACAACACAGAGAGTCGGCCAACAAAACAGTCAACACCCCACCTGGTTAATTACGTTCTTCCAAAGATTGATCATTTGAGAGAGAGACAAAACACAACACGGAGACACACAGACAGACACACAAGCAGAGAGAGACTCACACAGAGACAAACAGAGAGAGACACACATAGGCACAGAGAAAGACAACATCTCTGTGTCGAGGCTTACATTTAGCAATCTTTGGAAGAACGTAATCATTCAGGTGGGTGTTGACTGTTGTGTTGGCCGACTCTCTGTGTTGTATTCCATTATATTTCCAAGTTTAATATGTTTGTTTTCTCATTCATTTGTACCTGATGATGGCTGCTTGTGTTTCAATCGAAACGTCGTATTCTATTATGTTATTTAATTTTCGATTTAAAGCTTTCGTGACTGCAGCGATTCATCTTCTTGGTTCTTTCGGTAAAGTCACGTAGAAGGGAAGTAATAAAATAATAAGACAGACATGTTCTTCACCTGAGGACGGCTGCTTGCATTGTGGCCGAAACGTCGTGAGAATTATTTTATTATGTTTTTTATTATGTTTTATTTTTATTATTTTATTACTTCCCTTCTACGTGACTTTACCGAAAGAACCAAGAAGATGGTTATTTAATTTCTTTGTGACTTTACCGAAAGAACCAACGCGTAATTCCTGCAGCCACGAAAGATTCGAATCTAGTTTTCACGCCGATCTTGTCATGGAGATTCAACCATCACGCGAACTGCGGTCATCCTCGCAGCGGCCACCACATCAAGCGCTTTCAGATGTGCTTCTGCGGCCGTCTGGAACGCTCCTCTCGATATTAGGAAGTCACTGGGAGCTATGCACTTTTTAAATCATCTAAATCGACAAACTCTTATTGGTTCTTTCGGTAAAGTCACGTAGAAGGGAAATAATAAAATAATAAAAATGAAACATAATAAAAGAACCAAGAAGATGAATCCCTGCAGTCACGAAAGCTTGAAATCGACAAACTCGTTTCTTTAAAACAGTTTTTTTGTGTTTTAGTGTATTGTCCTTCCCCGCACCTCCAAATTAGCAC